>JANAVB010019750.1:0-27538 GCA_029216955.1 Iris pallida
TGTTCCGAAGATTGTGGAAAACGAAGGGATCTGTTCGTGTATCAGAATACTATAGTGGATCATTTGCAGCCAAATTTGAGTTTATTGGAGGACTTGGATTTCATCATCACAATGGCCCCTGGAAGATCAACAGTCATCTACTACTCCTGGAGCGTTACTTGCCGAACAAAATCCCCACTGATTACACATTCACACATAGTGAATTCTGGATCCAGATTCACGGCTTGCCAGTCAACCTTCTTACATAGAATATGTTGCATCCATTGCCTCACAGATAGGTACTATATCTCCTCCTACTCATCAGGATGCAGTTAAATGGAGCATGTTTGCAAGAATTAAAGTTCAGATAGATATTACCAAACCTCTGCTTCGATCTCTAAAAGTGAAGATAAATGATTCTTCAGAGTGCTCCTTGTTATTGAAGTATGAACGCCTACCAAAATTCTGCTTATTTTGTGGTCGCCTGGGACACAGTGTTAAAAAATGCAAATGGCATCAGGATTATTCTAATTTGATTGACTCATCATGGTCGGTCTCAACAAGCACATATTAGATCCATTCTTGACAAACGCCTTGATCTTTCTATCTGTGTCACTCATGCTGACAGATTTAAATCGAAGATGAATGTTCGGGTTCAATCTTATATGTCCTCCCCTGCTAATAGAGGTAAAACTTCATCCTCAAATGCTAAATCACATTCTTCTATGAATGCTGATATGCCTCCTCCACCATCAATTGATCCTTGTCCTATGCCCATTGATATCCCAGTCAACCTCCCATCATCAAATTCAATTCATTCTCCGGCGACCAACCATAATTCTCGAATTCCGGCGTCGGAGACGGTTAGTCAGTTATTGGAAACTCCTACATCAGTGCATCTATTATCTCCCATTACCCTACTAATTCGGAAACACAGCCCCCCACTTCAACCTCTAATTTTACATCATTGCAAACCCAGTGTAAACCTCATTATGATATTTCTGCACCCCTCACTACCATATCTGACCCTTCCCGATCATCTATTCCATTTTCCATTTCCACACCTTCTGCAAATAGCTCTCTCCTGCCAAGTATTTCCACAACATCTTTGAATGCTTCACATTATGATACTTTTAGTAATTCTATTACTAAGGGTTTATTCACACCAACTATTTCTACTTCATCTTCTGATAACACACATCATAATACTACTACCCCTCCAATTGCTTCAGTGGCTCTCCTATGCATCAACTACCTCTTCCTAACATTACTACACCTTCCCCAATGACCAATCTATCCCCTATCACATTCAATACTACTGCAAAAAACTCTTCTCCTTCACCAACTAAACCAACATCTCCCTCACTAAATGCCACCTTTACATCCAACATTGTTAAATCTTCACCAAACTCCACTGCTTCATCTTCTCAGTCTACTTCATCACATTCCAAAAGGAAAACATTCACATCTCTAATCAAAGCCCTCACACCTATTACTGCTGCTGACTCTTCAATCATTCTAAAAGACATCAAATTTGGATAAGAACCAGGTTTTCTCAATCAATGGCAAAAGAGCAAGGGCTACCCCAGATATCATTGGTTCCGAATTGGATGAGGATACTGCAAGACCTAGTAAAAGAAAGAGTACACAAACTCTGCAAGAAGGCGCGGCTGGCCTAGAACAGCCTCTATCACCATGATCTTATCCTGGAATTGTCGGGGTCTGAGGAATGAACCGACGATTCGTACTCTTAAGTCGTTCCTCCGTGCATCTAAACCTAAAGTCCTATTCCTAACTGAAACAAGATGCTCGTTAACTACAACAACTTTTATTGCTACTAGTCTAGGATATGATAATTGCAAGGCTGTCTCCTCTATAGGACAATCAGGAGGATTATTACTCTGCTGGGATTCAGATCTCACATTGACTATTATTTCTGCTACAAACAATTATATTCACTCAAGTTTGCAGTCCCTTCCTAATTCTCCTACTTGGCATCTAATTTGCCTATATGGACCTCCAGTTATTGCAGACAGAAGACACTTCTGGGATCAAATGGGGTCTATTACTGGATCTATATCTCATCCTTGGTTATGTATTGGAGACTACAACAGTATCCTTTCTGAAGAGGAAAAGTTTGGTGGCAATCCATTCAATTACCATCACCATAAGTTTTTCATTAAATGGTTTCAACGAGCTGCTGCTATTGATATCAATTACCAAGGCCCTGCTTTTACATGGAACAATAGAAGACAATCTCAGTACAACATTGCAGAGAGATTGGATAGAGCTATGGTGGATCCGCAGTGGAGATCAATATATCCAAATGCTGTTCTTCTTCATCTCCCAAGCCTAAATAGTGACCACAACCCTATACTTCTACTATTAAACTCTGTTTCTCGTAGGAGGAACCTTCCAAAAAGATTTGAAGTTGCTTGGACTCAAACTTCAGATTTCAATCAGTTCCTTTCTACTTCGTGGGATAACATCAGCTCTACAAATCTCCAAAGTAAACTTAATACTCTGCTATCCAAACTTCGTACTTGGGGAAACTCAGGTTTGGATAAACTCAACAAAGACATCCATCATTTTCAAGAAAGGCTCCTTCACATACAAACAGCAAGTCTCTGATATCAGACTCACAGAAGAGAAAAGAATTCAAGTGTTGCTTAACAAACTTCATCTTCAGCAGGAACTTTACTGGAAACAAAGGTCAGGTATTTCTTGGTTGAAGGAAGGTGACAAAAATACAAAAAAATTTCATTTATCTGCCACTATCAAGAGGAGTACTAACAAGATTCAAAGCATTATCCAACCTGATGGTGTTCTTGCAACTGGCCATGAAGAAATTTCAACAACATTTGTTAATTACTTCACAAGTATGTTTGCTTCTTCTGCAACTAAACCGGTTCCTCAGCACATTCTATCTGATCTATCCCATATCTCTGAACATGAGAACAGCCTGATTAGTGCAATCCCTACTGCTGCAGAAATTTTTGATACTATTAAGGGTATAAACCATACAAATCTCCGGGCCCTGATGGATTTCAAGCATATTTCTACCAGAACTGCTGGAATGTTGTTGGTAGTGAGGTAACTACTCTAATCCAAGAGTTTTTCAATTGGATCAATGCCACCATCTCTTAACCATACTTTTATTGTCCTCATTCCAAAAATCAAACACCCCACACGCCCTATAGACTTTCGTCCAATAGCCCTTTGCAATGTCCTCTATAAAATCATTACCAAACTAATTGCCAATCGAATTAGACCACTTTTACACAATCTCATTAACCCTCACCAGAATGCTTTTGTTCCTGGGAGATTTATTGGTGACAATGTTGTAATAGCTCAAGAATTACTTCATTAAATATCTAAATTTACTGGTCGCAATTCCTCCTTTGCTCTGAAAGTTGATATGTCAAAGGCTTACGATAGATTGAGTTGGAATATCATTGATCAAGCTCTAAAGGCTTTTGGCATTACTGGCCTCTCCCACAAAATCATTATGCAATGTGTCACCACCACCTCCTTTGCAATTCTGATCAATGGTGAACCCACTGATACCTTTATCCCTCAAAGGGGTATTCGACAAGGCTGCCCACTATCACCCTATTTGTTCATCATGTGTATGGAGCTATTTTCAACCTTAATATCCATTATGGATAGAAACTTCCTCTATGACAGCATTACTATCCCTCACTCATCGATTTCCTATTCCCATTTAGCTTTTGCTGATGATCTCATTATCTTTGGTAAATGTTCACTTCTAACATCACAACAGTGAAGATCATATTGCAAACTTTTGAAGATTGGTCAGGACAAAGCATCAATTTTGATAAATCATCAATCTACTTTTCTAAGAAATTGGATCCTATCATGAGACAACTCTATCTAAGTCTATTGGGTGTCAAATTGATGTCTTCTACTGATAAATACCTCGGCCATTTCCTACTCCAATCAAAAAACAGAATATCAACTTTCAGTCCTCTCCTCAATGCAACTGCTTCTAGACTTCAAGGTTGGAAACGAAGTTGTTTATCCCATGCGGGCAGGACAGTGCTTATAAAATCTACTTTGCCTCTATCCCAACCTACTATCTGTCTTCATATCTAATTCCTTCCAAGACATCCTCATTGCTATCCAAACAACAGAGAAACTTCTGGTGGAACTCTACTGATAAAAGGAAAATCCATTTTACTGCTTGGTCTAGTCTCACTAAGCCAAAATTCCAAGGAGGATTGGGAATCAGGGACCCTGCCATAGTCAATCAATCTTTGTTGCTGAAATTAACATGGAGATTTCTTATGGTAATGGTGATACATGGATCTCTCTTCTCAAGAACAAATATCTTCATTCCTCTTCATTCTGGGAAGCTACTCCTTCTCCTTCAACATCCTGCATTTGGTCTAGCATCCTAAAAAGTAGGGAATTCCTTGTTGGCAATATTATTTGGTCGATCGGAGATGGTTCCCTTGTCAATATATGGACTGATCCCTGGGTTCCTTCATTAACACATTTCAAAGTGGCTGGTTATCATTTTGCAAGAAATTGGGTTACTCAAGTCAGTGATCTTATTAATTTCCAAACTCATACCTGGAAGATGAATCTTATTTATCTGTTATTCCCACCTGAGGAGGCTTCTGCTATACTGAAAATCAATTTATCTCCAACTTGCCTGCAAGACCAGTTGAAGTGGATTCACACAACTGATGGTATGCTGACAACCAAATCTGCCTATCGTCTCATCCATGAGAGATCTTCACTGAATAGAAGCATCTACTATTTACCTGACTTTAAGGAGTGGAGGAAATTATGGTCTCTCAATTATATCTGCCCAAAAGTTCTCATGTTTACCTGGAGATGCCTGACCAATTCCATACCAACTAAACTCAATATTCATCTTCGTCTCAGACATATCGAAGCAAGATGTCCACTATGTCAGGTACATTTTGAAACAATTGACCATCTTCTTTTTCATTGCCAGGTGACAGGTCCTTCTTGGAATAACCATCCTCAGTTTGCTAATGATATCAAACTTGATACCACATTATCAACCTTTATTACTGATCTATTGAAAGAAGGAGATCGTGAGAAGATTGCTCTTAGCCTATACCATATGTGGTTTATATGGAAATCGAGGAACAAATCAGTATTCGAAGATAAACCAATCTCTCTAACATACATTTCTGCAGAAGCTTTATGTCTGAAGAATAACTTTGAAGCTATTAACAATTCCTCAGACACTTATCCCCCTTCGAATCACAGTCATCATCAAATTGGTCACTGGCGCAATCCTGAACCTGGTTCTTTCAAAATCAATTTTGATGGTGCCTTCCTTGATAATAAGATGGCTGCAGCTGCGATATTACGAGATGCTGAGGGATATTTTATTATTGCTCTTGCCAAATTTGATTTCGGAGGTTCTCCAATTGAAGCTGAATCTTTGGGATTACAATTGGCATTGGAAATCAGTTACAACCATAATCTACACTGTGTTAATATTAAAGGTGACTGCAAAGTATTGCTTGATTCCATCAACAATCCTTACATGCCTCCACCTTGGCGAGCACGGCATATCATTGAAGAAGCAAGGAAGATTAAAGAAGACTCACCTGCAGTTATCTTTAGTTATGTTCATAGTTTGCAATCAGGCTGCACATCAATTAGCCTCTATGACTCTGTTTTCTAACCATTCAAATGTAATTTCTGTCTTTGAAGAAATTCCTCCTTGTATCTTGCCTCATATCAATTATATGAGTCACAACATTTTTAATATAACTGCACTGCTTTGTTTCAAAAAAAAAAAATCGTTACGGTTTCTATATTTCTGGCCGGAGCATAAATGGTTTCTCCGTACTGTCGCAATAACTATGGAATCGATTGATCACCCAAACGGTCTCACATGAGTTAACCTGCGTTTGGCAGCTACAAGGAAGGCCTTATCTCATTGAGCCACTCTTCTTTTCGGTGATATTTTCCAAAAGGTTGAAGACGGAAAAGGCGATTTCCATCGAGGTTGCTTATAAAGCAGACATCTCGCACCGTTCGGCATGGCTTTAAGCTCAGGCGCATCTAAAACAAAGGATGCATTTTGAAGATGCTTTCTGGAGACAAAAAACTAGGCTGAAATGGGATGTGGAGGGCGATCGTAATACCAAATGTTATCACTCTTGTGTCTCTTATAAACGGAAGCGTCTCCATATTCATGCTATTACTGATGAAGCGGGAGTGACCCTTGCTAAGCTTGAGGAGATTCAGATGGCTGCCAATGATTACTTTGGAAAACTCTTCATGCATCTCCTGTATCCATTCAAGACGAATTCCTTGCCCCGATTCCTTCTCGCATAACCCCGGAGGACAATGTCGTTCTTACAGCGAAGCCTTCGATGAAGGAGCTATTTGAGACTATAAAGGGCTTGGATCAAAATAGCTCCCCAGGTCCAAACGGGTTCTCGGGTATTTTCTTCCGCTTTTGCTGGGATGTGGTCGGGAAGAACATTCTTGAGGCTGTTCATCTTTTCTATGATGGGTTCTCTCTCCCGAAGACCATCATAAGCACTCTACTGATTCTCATCCCGAAGAGAGTGATCCAAAAACCTTCGTTGAATATAGGCCTATCAGTTTATGTACTTATGTTAACAAAATCTTCTCTAACCTCCTTGCTAGAAGTCTAGCAGACTTTCTCCCTCGTATTATCTCACGTAGCAAAGTGGCTTTCTCAGGGGCAGAGATCGTGGATAACATCATCATAGCCTAAGAAATGGCCATCATGTTAAACCACAAGCAATGGGGAGGTAACGCAGCCATCAAGCTTGATATGAGCAAGGCTTATGATTGCGTTAATTGGACTTTTCTCCTGCGTGTGCTTCGAAAGTTTGGATTCTGCGAGAAATGGCTGGACATGATTTTGCATCTGGTGATGGTTCTCCACTATTATAAATGGGAACGTTTCCATTTTTTTCTAAAGCTTCTGTGGTTGCGCCAAGGCGACCCCCTCTCTCCATCCCTTTTCATCATCGCAGCCAAAGTACTGAGTAGAAACCTACATAGAGTGGGTACATCCCCCGGATACTGCAGTTTTTACTCCTCCAGCGGTTGTCCCCGAGTGTCCCACCTAGCATACGCCGATGATATTCTCATTTTCTAGGGTGGGGACAAACGCTCGATGCAAAAGATGATGACGGTTCTTCGTGACTACGAGCACAAATCTGGTCAACGGGTGAATGTCACTAAATTATCTATCTTCCTATCTTTTTATTTCTCTGACGAACATGCCTCAGAGCTTCAAGAGATCATGGGGTTCCAGCTGTTACAACCCCTGATCATATATCTAGGATGCCCCCTCATGGTCGGAGGAGAAATACTAATATGTTCAATGAACTTTTGGAGAAGATCCGCAATAGAATAGTTGGGTGACACAATAAGGTGCTATTATATGGCGGTAAGCTCATCCTTCTTAAATATGTGCTAACCTCGATTACCATGTATTGCTTGGCAGTTAGATATCCCCCCAAAGAATGTTTTAAATTAAGTTGAAAGTATGTTTGATGGATTCTTTTGGGGGTCCAAGGATGGGGTCGGTAAACGATTTTGGCTTCGTTGGAAGCGGGTGGCCAGGCCCAGAGAAGAGGGAGGAAGTGGTGTGCGGAGGTTGGAAGATATGCTTAATGCTCTAATAGTAAAACTTTGGTGGAAGCTCCATACTATGGTACTCTTTGGACCAGGTTTATGAAGGCCAAGTACTTTACGAGGCTGCACCCCAACCAGGCGGAGGTTTCTTTTGCCTCATCCCATATTTGGCACAAATTTATTCGGGGCAGGGAATTAGATGAAAGTTATATGTAACGTCCCAGTCCCAAAATACGTAGGACTAAGAACGTATACATGGCAACTGTATGTATACGAAGACTACCCTAATATATGGGATTCACATATACATACATATATAAGCTGTAATCTAAGAGCTCCAACTCATAACAATAAGCTATAAGCAATACTAAATCTCATCCACGACATCAAATAGAAGAAATGACCAATCAATTATATTAATTAAAATATAGAATAAAATATCTACTGGATGGCGACAAATCCACTACCACTGAATCAAAAATAGAATAAAATGAATAGCTACTAACAAGTCCACTATCGAAGGAAAGATCATACGGTCCGCGAAGGAAGAGTCTAGTCTGGGTCGTACTCCTCAAGATCATATCGATCATCTATACCTGAATAGATCATCAGGTCCTCAGGGGACATAGCAAGAAAAATAATAACATGTCGAATGTACAGTAAATAAACATGCATGAAAAGTAGACATGAAAGAATAATTAAGACTCAAGATCACTAAGACAACTAAGGCACAAGAACACTAAGGCAACTAAGACACAAGAAGACTAAGACAATGGAAACTAAGACACTGGCATGCCATACTTGTCACGCCCTTGAACCAGAATACTGGCAAGTGGGGACGGACATGGCCAGCTACGCAATACCAAAGTACACCAGTACTCTGAAATCACGTATAAGCTGTCAAGACATGGAGGGTTACTTCTACAAGCCAACAGTCGATCCTAGGTTAAAACAATCCTAGGTACTCAATCACAGACAATTATACAAGGTACAAGAAGTATGATCATCAGACATACAATAGTAAAACGTCCCAAACCATATATACATGGATGATCATGAAGCTAGCAATACAAAATGGAGAAACTAGCAAGAGTATTAGTCATACATGATAGCTCTAGCTGCAGTCTAGAATACGCACATCATGTTTATACCCGTAGGCTAAATGTCAAGGACCAAAACACGAGCTAAACACGTGTTTGGAGGCTAAATGCCACAAAAGAATAATGTACATAACCAGTGGGAGAATAAAATGAGAAACCCACTTGGGTACGTACTCTGGCGCTCTAGATGGTCACCGTCGAGTAGATGGTGCAAAAAATCCTCTAGGCTTCTCTATCAGATCTGGCCAAACAAAATCAGTGGGGTCAGACCCCCAATAGCAAGTACCACAAAGGAAGCCAAACTATGAACTAAAACCAGAAATCACTAACATCAACAATTAGAGATACAAATGAGTAAGAGCAGATCGAGACTCGTGCACTACCAATGCACTTATCCCGAACATAGGAAGACAATAAGTAAGCATCTTGGAGCATAAAGTAATTATCATGCAACATAATGTAAAGTGTAGACATGTTAAGTAAACAGAAGCTTGAGAATATGTAAAAGCAATTGAACATGTGAACTTGTGAGATAGCCGGGTCATAAGAGCATGGTGACCCGGCATAGGGAGTCATGTATAGCTTGTGAGATAATTGAACATATGAGCATGTAAGAATTATGTAGAAAGACAATGATAAGTGGACTTAGGAACTAATTCAGAAGTCAAGTTACAACCCTTAAACCAAACAAGGACCTGGGTTGTAACCCTTCTCCGGAACAGAACTTGGGCTCTGATCATTGTATAGCATAAAGATCATGTACAGAATATGAGTACTGAATAGGACGACAAATGATAAGATGACTTAGGAACTATTCTGGAAGCCAAGTTACAACCCTTAAACCAAATAAGGACCTGGGTTGTAACCCTTCTCCTGAATAAAACTTAGCCTCCGATCATTTATCGACAAGGTAAAGCATAAACCATAGTGTACTAAAATAAACATACGGACACTGCCTAGACAAAACTGGACTGACTCCATCCATCAATCACGGCCAAGCAATGAGTACGACTTGATACTTTAACTAACTAGGGTTATCACAAGCCTAGTTACTAACAAGATGTAATGAGATTTCCAAGTCCAGTTACCCGCCTGCTGCTACCGGAGTGACCCCAGCAAAAGAAAATAGGTATAGCAGACACACTGCAGTAAGATATATGTGTCCTAAGGAGGTGTCCCACTCAACGGTGAGCTGAAAATGTGCTCATCATGACAGATAGCTCCAAATCCCATATATATATATATATATATATATATATATATATATATATATATATATATATATATATATATATATATATAAGGCCGGGATCAAACGGACAACAGGTAACTGGAAAAGTCTCTTCATGAACTACTTGATCAATCTAGTCATTAATCTGAGCCAGATTCAGTATGAATCCCTGACCGTGGTCATCAAGAATCCATGCCTTAGACATGATGCAATACAGAACATGTAGCTTGTACAAACACACTCAAGAGAAACACCCACGATGTCCAAATCATTCATTACTCGTAAGCCAATAAAGCCATCGCAACAGCATTCATGGTTCATGTCATGTCATATTACTTGTTATATTACTTGTCGGGAGTGCACTACGATGGGTCACTATCATGTTAAGAGTACTTGTTAGGGGTGAGCCGCGACGGGCCACAATCATGTTAAGCAAAGAAGTGACATGTGACTTGAGTGCACCGCAACGGGTCACTATCGGGTTAAGCAAAGAAGAAAGACATACATTATGAGTGCACCACAATGGGTCACTATCATGTTAAGCAAAGAAGGATGACATAAATCATGAGTGCCCCACCACGGGTAACTATCATGTTAAGCAAAGAAGACATAAATCATGAGTGTCCCACCACGGGTCACTATCATGTTAAACAATCATAAACGTAAGAAAGCTTGTAGATAGATCTTGATAAAAGGTGCATCATAACATATGAGAAGGAATAAATGAGGTAACTACTTGGCCTAAAATACTAATTGAATCTGTGCTAGTGTTAAGGGTATGAGAGGGGTACAATCACTCTCTAACTGTACAATATTATCAAATCATGTTAAGAAATTCATTTATTAAAGAAATATCAAGCTATTAAGTAGGGTCGTTACAATTTAGGCCAAGATAGAAAATATGCAATACAATCATAAGCTCCATATCAAGAATAAAAGAAACTTGCATAAAATAGTTGGTAACATATTCTTGAAGCCAAGAAAAATATCTACGACTTTCATGTTGGTAGTTGAGAGAAATTCTGGCCACAAATTAGCCAAATATGACATAAAACAACCAAAAACAGCCAAAATAGGCACTATGCGGCATTCTGCGGTACTATTCATCCATGCGGCACTATGCAAGCCTGCGGTACTATGCAAGCCATACGGTACTATGCAAGCCTGCGGCACTATGCAAGCCATACGACACTATGTAAGCCTGCGGCACTATTCATCCATGTGGCACTATTCATCTATGCGGTACTATTCATCCATGCGATACTATGCAAGCCTGCGGCACTATGCATCCATACGGCACTATTCATCCCTGCGGTACTATTTATCGTCCCTGCCAAAATCAGGACAGATGAACATAGAAGATGTCCAAATCTTATTTTGGCCATAACTTCCTCAAAACAAGTCAAAATCTAACTTTTTAAAGGTCCATTTTGGGTAAAATTAAATTCTCTACAACATAGAACAATCAAAACTTGAAAATAATAAAGTTTAGTAGATCAAAACCCAAGAAAATTGAAAAGGCTATAAACTTAGATCTACAAAAGTTTGTCCACCAAATGAAAAATGCCAAGTTCTAAAGATGCTTAGAATCATGCAAGGAAGAGTTTAGAACAAACTGTAATGCCCCGTTCCATACGGTGCATTACGCTGAGACATTGACTCAAAGAGTCACATTGACCGAATGAAATGTATCTATGCGAATTGATACGAGAGTTACGTTGTCCCGAGCAATACATCGAACTAAGTCGATGCGAAGAGTTGCATTGTCCCAAAGGAATGCATCGAGTTGAATCGATGCGGAGCGCCGCATTGCCCCGAAGGATAAGTGCGTTGAGACGGCTTGAAGATTCTAAGAAATCGAATTGACCAAGGCGCAAGTCCGAATCGATGCAAGTATTGATTTTAGTTGGTTTCATGTGCAGGCTATACGTTTACGCTGAAATATTAGGGGTCGATATTTTGCCTTATTCAGTAAGGGGTCCGCGAAAACCAAATTGTCGCCTTGCAACGGGCTGGAACTTGGGCACGGTAAGCCAAATCGGACGTATAATTCAATGAAGCATGAAGTGCTCGAATGGCTAAGTCAGGAGAGTTGGTCGTACAACGAAGTTATGAAATTGAGCCGCAACGGCTCGGCGAAACGACAAGGCGTATCGACTCAAGGTGGAAGGATTGAATCTTCTTTTTACTCCTTCATGCATAAGTCAGAATATATCATTGTATGCTAAGTTAACCTATCGACGCCACGGGCGTGGTCCGATCGGAAGATAAATCGTAGTGTGAGTCGAACACTAGTTAGAACAATTGAAATAAAACGTGCATCAAATGCACGAGTCGCTATAGAAATGTTTGTGGAGAACTTAGAAGTATGCAACGCAAGTTGTCGACATTGAAACAGAATCAAAGTTAACCCTTACGCTATCAAAATTGATACGACGTATCGAGATCGATACGTAAGGAAACGTAATCACGATGCGAGAATATAAAATGGAGTGTGCCTTGCGCTATCAAAATTTTGTAAATAATAATACGAGAATGAACGAACTGGTTGATCATGAACTTTGTGATTGATCAGACGAGACTATACGTCATCGACGATTGTTCGACGCGTTTAGCATCTCGTGTGTCGACCGCAAATAAGATAGACCCAAACTCGAAATGAGTAGATGTTTCGTAAATTACGAAATCATCGACGGTAGTGCATGACTTCACTCGGAGGATAGTTGCACATCAGTTGCGCCGATAGAAATAATTTTGTCCGAAATTGGATAGTCGACGCATAGAAATCGTCGGAACGTAATTTGGCTCCGAAATAAGATATAGCATGGTTCGTAGTAAACTGTCCTTCGGTGATGATCCATAATTATCGAGCATAGCTTCGGGGCAGCTGACCCTAAAAGACTTGACCGCCAAATCAAATTGAATATTGCAGACCGTAAGATGACTCATGCGATGTCGCATACAAAATTGCATAGATAACAAATATTATGTGGTGCATGTTGACGATAAGTCTAGGTGATCGAAAATTGTTGGAACAACTTTCGATTGAGAATGATATAGTTAGATTTGAGTATTCGTCGGATGAATACTTGAATGGTTATGTTGATCGGCGATCGAACAAAAAATTCACCAACGAACTTGGTGATTCGGATAGGCGATTGCGAGAATCGTGTTATGCACGAGAGAGAACGATAAGGGAATGACTTACGAGTCATGTTATCAGATTTGGATTCACCTTGCAATTGAGCTTGCGTGAATCGAACTTATATTCGATGTTGCGAGACGGATAAGTTTGGAATTTGGCTAATGAATTCCTACTCGTTAGGAAATCGGATGTAAGATGCATCGTAGAGACTTCGTGTCAAGGCGATCGTTGCCTTAAGCACCGTCGTCTCGATATAAACTGTTGTGTCGGATAGATTATGGCCTTTGTGTAATGTCAATTTAAGGTTTCGTTGGGAGAATTTAAGCACGATGTCTAGGTAAGTAACCTAGCGGACGTAGCCCTGAATGTTGATGCACTTGTAAGTCAACAAAGGAAATCGTATCGAGATAAGTTGCGTAGCCAGACTTCAAAAATAGTTGGGTGGCGACTTCGAACGTAAGGCGTTGCGGAGGATCGTTGCGATCGGATGCACGACGGCTCGACGCGACGCATAAAGTTGATAGTCCATACGAAACATACGAAATGAGGAATGCAATTTTTGAATCGCATCGCATGCAGTGACTTTATTGAATGATTCACGTATGTATCGAATATACGTATGCGATAAAATTTCAAGAACAGTTGCTAAAGATAAGTCCGATCGAGAGTACGAGATGGCAAGCATAGGATTGAAATTACCTGTTAACTTTGTTCCAATTTGTTACCACTGGACTTGGTCGAAATACATATATCTTCGGGACGCCTTGAATATAGGTACGGATCCAAATCGAGCTGCAGAAAAGACTTTGGAATGTTAAGGAAAAGCTTGCAAGATAGTATGAAACTGAACAACATTGGTGGGACGAGATCGTAAAATGATCTATAAACACTTAATCAGAGTATTGGTTTTGGTTCGAGAACGAACCTTGTTTTGAGTGGTATATTAGGTAATGCCCCGCTCCGCACGGTGCATTAAGCTGAGACCTTGACTCAAAGAGTCGCGTTGACCGAATGAAATGTATCGATGCGAATCGATACGAGAGTTACATTGTCCCGAACAATACATCGAACTAAGTCGATGCGAAGAGCAGCATTGTCCCAAAGGAATGCATCGAGTTGAATCGATGCGAAGCGCCGCATTGCCCGAAGGATAAGTGCGTTGAGACGGCTCGAAGATTCTAAGAAATCGAATCGACCAAGGCGCAAGTCCGAATCGATGCAAGTATTGATTTTAGTTGGTTTTATGTGCAGGCTATACGTTTACGCTGAAATATTAGAGGTTGACATTTTGCCTTATTCAGTAAGGGGTCCGCGAAAACCAAATCGTCACCTTGCAACGGGCTGAGACTTAGGCACGGTAAGGCAAATCGGACGTATAATTCAATGAAGCACGAAGTGCTCGAATGGCTAAGTCAGGAGAGTTGGTCGTGTAACAAAGTTATGAAATCGAGCCGCATCAGCTCGACGAAACGACAAGGCGTATCGACTCAAGGTGGGAGGATTGACTCTTCTTTTTACTCCTTCAAGCCTAAGTCAGAATATATCACTGTATGCTAAGTTAACCTATCGACGCCACGGGCGTGGTACGATCGGAAGATAAATCGTAGTGTGAGTCGAACACTAGTTAGAACAATTAAAATGAAACGTGCATCAAATGCATGAGTTGCTATAGAACATTTGATATCGCAAAGGCGAGCGCCTCGGTGCGCAAGCCGCAAGAACATGGGATAACTGTATTCGGCGAGTGCCTTCGTGTACGAGCCATTTCGTGCCTTCGTGCACTAGTTAGAAGGCTAGAACATTAAAAGACAATAGGCGAGCGCCCTAGTGTGCAAGCTACGAACATTGAACACTAAGGCATAGAACATAGAAATACGGCTTCGATGCATACAACAAGTGCATGACGCGAAGAAAAGATGATAAATGTGTCGAAACGTGCCTACATGCACAAGATCATAAAAGATGGCTTCGTTGCGAAAGAATACAATTGTGGCATGAATGTGGCATAACTGTCGGATGTGGCATGATGCCTCGAAAGGTGTTCGGGACCTTCGGGTCGTTCGGTTGACGAACATTGAGTTGAGACATGATGCCATTGAATATTGAAACGAAGTATGAAATGTAAGAACATAGAAAGTTAATAGAAAAAATACGAGATGATAAAGTCTGAGTCTCGGACTCAAGAATATGTTTGGTTGTTTGATAAAGTCTGAGCCTCGGCTCAAGACTATGTTTGGTTGTTTGAATAATTGGGCGTTGCATGGTCGAATGGACTTGATGATAATCTTCCGTGCACGGAATGTTCCCTCCGAACGGGTACACCGGGGCACCGGGATCGTTCGGCCTATGAGGGATATAATCTTTGATGGGCGCACATCTGTATAAGTCCGATTAGCACCCGATTATAGATGTGAAAAGCCATAAATGATGGTAGGCACGCGGTAAGTTTCGGTTGTTGGGGTAGAAACCCAGCCCGTGAAACGCCGGGCTACCCAAATTCAGGAAAGAAAAGAAAGAGAGAAAAGAAAGTAAGGAAAAGGAAAGAGAAACAACTTTAGTCCATTTTGGCACGAATACGCCAACGACCATCATATAGTTAAGGAACGATGGGTTGAAAGTGCAGGCACGCATGTGTCCCGCACATAGATCCTGCATAGAGAGCACTTATAACATGACAGGAAAGGAATAGGTCGTATTCACCTTGCGTCGGTGCAAGGACGAGTGCGTCCCTGCTGGTAAGAAGTCGCACCACGAATTAAACACGAGATTGCTTATCTATTTGCCTATTCAATTCGAATAACATGCTTGCCATGATAACATGCTTTACGCTTTCGAATATGTCATGAAATCGACCCTAAGGAGAATATAGCAAGATCATAAGCTAAGTTGCATGATTCAACATAAATACTACAATGTCGATTTAGAAAGAAGGTCTTTGCATCAGTACATACGAGGACGAACGTACTGATCCCCCACCAGCTTTCATGCAGAATGCAGGAAATAGATGGCTCGCGGCGAAGCTTTGCTTGAACGCGTTGAGGCTTGGAATGTCGAAGCGTATTGAAGCGTGCGATCGCATTGACGCTCGGACTTGCAACAGGATTGATGCGGCCGAGATATAGAAGGCATGATGTATGGAACGGTGAAATCCTTTGTGGGCAAGAGAGAACCTGAGTGTTGTAGCCAATCTGGGATATATTGTTGGGCTATCGAAAGCCTTTGTAATCTCCGTTCGAATTTCAATAAAGAGAATTGTTTCGTATACTCTGTTTTCCTTTCGTTGTAAATATCAATTCAAAGATAACCATTTGAGAACTTGTCATCTTGTCTTGCACGAGCGCAACTCCAGGCTCGGGCGGCATCACGCCCCCTACGAGGACGATAATTCGGGTGATTCCGGGTCGGGGCGTGACACAAACAAAATAATATTTGTCCAACATTTGGCAAGATGTACTTGCCTTAGGTTGGAGGAGAAAATGAAGAGGAAGAAGATGAAGAGAATAAAAATAATGGAGGAGAGAGAAAGTAGTTAGGTTTTATACAAACCTTCTCATTTCAAACCCACCTAAACCAAACCAAGCCCTATATCAAGTTGAACCGAACCAAATTAAACCAAGTCACGTTTAACCTATACTTTGGAATTTTTTTGAAATATTCGAAAACCAAGAAATACGAAATACGGCTCAAAATACGTACCCGTACATAAATACTGATACAGTGAGACGAGTCTCACAATACTATTTGTGGCTAATAGGTCAATCCTATA
This sequence comes from Iris pallida, assembly GCA_029216955.1. Taxonomy (NCBI): domain Eukaryota; kingdom Viridiplantae; phylum Streptophyta; class Magnoliopsida; order Asparagales; family Iridaceae; genus Iris; species Iris pallida. The sequence goes on from JANAVB010019750.1 coordinate 16,854, forward strand.
GACTATTGTTAAGGCAAGCACTCTCAATCTATAGTATATCTCAATTGTAGTCAAGGTACGCACTCCCAATCAAGATTGTAGCCATTACTAGTATCAAGGTCAAGACAATCCTATAGACCGTAGTTAAGGTAAGCACTCACAATTTATAGAACATCATAAGTCAAGTCAAGTCAAGTCAAGAGAATAGTGGTGTAGGACTAAACAACTCTATCACGAGACATATGTGAACAAGAAGACCACTATAAAAGGTAATGAAAATATAACAGAAATCATGTATGTGCATGTAAACTACGTACAAACAAGGTAAAGTAAAACTAGAAACAGGGTAAAGCATCATGAATATAAAAGTATGAGGAAAAAACAACAACAGAAAAATAGAGAACATGCATATAAACTATATTGTACAAGTTGGTAACGTATACTTACCTGACATGGTTTGTTAGGATCGACGTGTGTGGCTTGATCGTAGCGACACAAAATAGATACGAATGCGATACTTCTAATAAATGATCCAGTATTTGGCACAGACCGTTCCATTGAGTCCAGGACAGTCCAAATAGCCTAGGGTCGATATGAAGAAGTCCAAATTCACAAGGGAAATAGGAATATACGATTAGCTACGGTGAAGAATAATCTAGGAAGGAAATTTGGTTTAAGAAAAAGATATTAGTTAGTCAAAATATACTATAAACCCTTTTTAGAAACTTTATAGATACACACATATATAAAGCATACTCAAAATTATAATAGATATTTTAGAAAATATCCGTTATATAAATACAAAGCCTTTTGAAAATATTTTCACAATATAAAATTCATTTAAAAAGTACATATAGATTATTTTGAAATTCACCTAAAGAATTATTTATATATAACTCTTATTAAAATATATCTATAATAATTATATTTATAAATTTCTTGATATAAATTTTATTAGAAATATTATTATATAAAAGCCCAATAGAATCAAAATTATATATATTTTTTTATATATAGGCCTAAAATACATGAATAAAGCCCAAAATATAATTATTATTTTTAGCTTACTAAAATGATTATATAGAAGACCCAACCCCATCCTTAAAAAAAAAATTTTAAAAGGCAGTCCAATAGGCCAAATATAGATAATATGCATAAAATATATTTTTACAAAAAAATGTTTATAAAAACATTTTATAAGTCTCAAAGCCCAATTATATATATATATATATATATATATATATATATATATATATATATATATATATATATATATATATATATATATTTCGGCCTGGTCCAACATTTATATAAGCCCAAAACTATTAGGTCAGCCCAAGTCTATTCAGGCATAACCTAATATTAGGTAACTTATAAAGGCACTTCACTTTTTGATCAGGGCTAGCCCATTTTAAACTTTGTATTATTTACAAATTTGCCATTGAAAAAATTGATCAGGGCTATCCCATTCTTTGGTATAAAAGTCACTTTTTTCTATTTTTTTTCCCTCTTCTTCTTCCTCAACCCATCCAAGAAGAAGAAGAAGAAGAAGAAGAAGAAGAAGAACAACAACAACAAAAATGTTAAACCCTAATATTGGTGGAAACCTTAATATTGTTATCCCTAATTTTTTTCTCATTTCCAATTTCGATGGCACCCAAAGGCTCCTCATAATATACAAACCCTAATATGGGAGGAAACTCCAATATTGCTGTTCAACTAGTGCAAACAAGGACTGCCCAATTTTTTGGCTGTCCTACAAACTGAATGGACTGCCAGAAAACTGGGCAGTCCTAAGTCACAGTATGTGAAACAAAGGACTGCCCATTTTTTTGGCAGTCCTTACTGTATGTAGGACTATCCAGTTTTCTGGCAGTCCTGAATACAGTAAGGACTGCCAGAAAAATGGACAGTCCTTTATTTCACATGCTGTGACATAGGACTGCCCAGTTTTCTGGCAGTCCATTCAGTTTGTAGGAGTGCCAGAAAATTGGACAGTCCTGGTCGACGCAGAGTTTTCTCGTTCGTGCATACTTGTGTTTAATTTAAATGGGTAATTTCCCACTCCGAATGTAGTTTAATTCAAATGGGCTACAAACAATTGAAGTAAACAATGTAATTGATGCTTGAATTTTTCAATTTAATTTCTAAGGTTTTGGAAACAAATAGAGAAAGAATTTGGGTGCCATCGATCTTCTTGAGAAGGAAATTTGGAAGAGAAGAGGAAGAAGAAGAGAAAATTTCTAGGGTGGAAGAAATTTCTAGGAATTTTCAAATTAACTTCTTGCTTGGGGATGGAGAAATGGTGGAGGAGAAGAGGAAGAATAAGAGAGGAGTTAGGGTTTAGGAAGAGAGAGAAATTTTTTTGCAAATGAGAGGGAAAATTTGGGTTTGGGGGGATTTCACTTTGGGACAGCCCTAAATCAAAAAAATTGGATGTCCTGAGTAAAAGACAAAAAAATCTGGGGGGGATGTCCTGAGTAAAACACAAAAAAATTTGGGCTAGCCCCAATCCGGGCTAGCCCTGATCAAAAAGTGAAGTGCCTTTATAACTTACCTAATATTAAGGATGTATTTTGATTTCCAAAATAGAAAGAGAGTGAATGAGAGAGAGAGAGAGAGATAGAGAAGAGAGCAAGTAAAAAAATGAGAGTGGAAGAGAGAAATCGAGGGAAGGAGAGAGGTCGGGCAGAAGGATCTCACCAAAGCGCGCACGGGGGAGTGGCTCTCCGGCGGTGATCCGGATCTGAAGGAGTGGCGGTCGGCAGCACAACTATAGATGCGGATGGCGGTGGATCGTGGTCGGCGTAGGTCAACAGTAGCGACTCTCGGCAGGTGGCTCGGCCGAAGCAGATGGTGGCGATAGTGATAACTGGTGAACATGGGGCAGTGGGTGTTGTTGGCGGTGGGTGATGGTGTTGGTAAAGGTGGCGAGGGCTGGGAGAGGAGCACGGGATGGTTCTGTTGGTGGTGATGGCCAATGGAGGTCGACGGTGACAGAAGGCCTTGGCGATAGTGACTGGCAGGTTGGTGGATTGGGCCTGGAGTGTAGGCGGTGGCGCACGACCGCTGCGGATGAACAGGTAAGCGTGGTGGTCTGGTCGGGTTGGAGAAGGGTCGGCCGAGAGGCCGTAGGAGAAGGCCGGGGAGGTTCTGGTTTGCTAGCCGTGAGGCAGTGGTGTTGCTATTGGTGGATGGCCGAAAAGGACTACGGCCTGTTAGAGTTAGAAGATTTGTGTCATGTCGGGGAGTGTCTGACACGACAATATTGAGTCAAAAATTCGTGTCGGGGATTGTCAAACATGACAAAATAATGTAATTGTAAATAAAATAGTGGAAAGAAGAAGGACGGACACGGACACGGTGCACGACACAATGGTGGATGTTTGAATCTTGTGGTTTGAAGTTTGTGGCTATTGTAATGGTTGGTAGCTAGAAATATGTTGGGTTCTGGGAAAGAGGCAAGGAAGCCTACCTTTAAATAGATGGCATGATTTCCTAAATTGATAAGTATCTTTTTATTAGTTTAAACCAAATAAATTATATATTATATTTGACCAATCTAATCAATAATAAATATTCAATATAATCAAATAATTTTAAAATTAGGTTTTATTCAATATAATCAAATAATTTTAAAATTAGGTTTTCTTGAATTTAAATTAAACTAGATTGATCCAATCTCAATCCAATAATTGAAACCAATATTTATCATTATCAAATACTTAAAAAAAATTCAAAATTTAGTCAATAACTTACTATCATAATAATTCAAAAATATTATTTAGTATTTTCAAAATAACTTTTAAATAACAGTCAATATTTATCAAACAATTTTCATAAATCAATAATTAACAAAAATCATTTTACTATAAAATCTTTCATGATTTCAAAATTATTAGCACAATAATTTTGGAATATAAATATATAAATAAATTTTTTAAAATACGGTAAAATAGGGATTATAATAGAAAAAAATCACCATGAAATATATTAATTATGTCAAAAAACTAATTAAAATTTTGGGGGTTTATATTCTACCCACCTTAATAGAATTTCGTCCTCGAAATTAAAACTAAAGCATGGTCTAAGGTATAAGAGAATGCATGCAGTAGTAAAAGTCAAGTACGAAAAATCGTACCTCGAACTCGAAAAGATGAGACGAAATAAATGGATGTTTGTTTTGTGCGTGGTATCAAGGTTGAGAAGGAATATGGAATGATTAAGTAGCACGATATGAAGGGAGATTGATAAGATATGTCACTCTTAGGCTCTGTCGGTCTGATGGTAGGAAAGCGTCTATCCACTCTAGAAATCATTCATATTATTACTTCCTTCAATCCTTCAATTGCACTCATCAAATTCCTTAAAGTTTAATATCCACTGTTTAAGTCTAAATTCAATCTATCATAATCTTCTTCAAAATTTAAACAACTAAAATTTAAATCCAGCTATCATAATCTTCTTCAAAATTTTAAATAAACAAGGTCTAAATCAATCAAATATATCGTAATCTCCTCAAAATTTAGATGGATAAATTTTATTGAATTATATCTTATTCCAAACATAAACCATTAAAACTTCGTACTCTTCAAATTTAAATTGTATTTCATCCACAAATCTAAATTGACGATTCAACCCTTAAAATACAATATTTAATCAATTCTTTCAATTTTAAAGTTTTAAATCCAATTTATCAAAATTCAAAATTTTAAATACTTAAGTTCCATCTTTGTCGTAACATATCACTTCTTTGGTTCGTACACATATTTCAGGTGCCCGTGTTATATGTGTATTTCAGTCAATATAAGTGTTAGTACGATTCGATAGACTACAATGCATCTTCCAATCCCACTTGATTATAAATCATATTATTATCCTTAAGTCCATTTTTTCTCAATTAAATCATGATTATTCTTCTATAAGTCTTCAAAGTGAAAGGAATTTTAAATTTCTCAATCATATTTTACTAATCGTTTTCTTAAGCACCATATAAAAGTTTTACCTTCAGCATATAAAATTTTAACTATACTTTAAATTCAACAATATCACTTCTACCCAACTTAAAATACACCAATCTTTCACGCACGACTATATCTTTAAGGAAAATTTCCTCAAATCATTCTATGGTGTTAATCAATCCTCGAAATATTTTAATATATTCAAAACTTAAATATTCCTTCTAATACATCCTCAATTGACAAGGTTATCTGTCAAATAATGCAATTGGTCTTTGGGACACATATTATTGCTAACCATCTTTCTAACTTCCATCAGACACGAAAAAAAAAGATGTACGTTAGGATAGGATCAAGCAAGTTGCAAGACAAGTAGTAAAATGAGAGTTCAAAATGGAATCAAGGAAGTCGATCAAGCATGTGGATAAGATCATAATTTCTAATCCTACATGTAGGCTTCTTCGGTACAATAACGTAAACGAAATAATTTTTCGTTGACCTACATGGGCCACCACAAAAACATGATGTTCCAGTCCCAAAATACGTAGAACTAGGAACGAATACATGCCAGCTATATGTATACGAAGACTACCCCAATGTATGGGATCCACATATATATACATAAGCTATAATATAGGAGCTCCAACTCATAACAATAGGTCATAGGCAATACTAAGTCTCATCCACGACATCAAATAGAAGAAATGACCAATCAATTATATTAATTGAAAAGTAGATTAAAATATATGTCGGGTAGAGACAAATCCACTACAAAGCGACTGAATCAAAAGTAGAATAAAATGAATAGCTACTAACAAGTCCACTATCTATGGAAAGATCATACGTTCCACGAAGGAAGATGCTAGTCCGGGTCGTACTCCTCAAGATCCTGTCGATCGTCTATACCTGAAGAGATCATCAGGTCCTCAGGGGACATACCGAAAAACATAATAACATGTCGAATGTATAGTAAATAAACATGCATGAAAATACGGAAAAATGGACATGAAAGAATAATTAAGACACAAGATCACTAAGACAACTAAGGCACAAGAACACTTAGACAACTAGGACACAAGAACACTAAGATAGTGGAAACTAAAACACTGGCATGCCTTACTAGTCGTGGCTAGGAGGTCAATCCTATAAATTGTAGTCAAGGCAAGCACTCGCAACATATAGTATCTCAATTGTAGTCAAGGTGAGCACTCCCAATCAAGATTGTAGCCAATCCTAGTATCAAGGTCAAGACAATCATATAGACCGTAGTCAAGGTAAGCACTCACAACCTATAGAATATCACAAGTCAAGTCATGTTAAGTCAAAAAAATAGTGGTTTAGGACTATACAACTATATCACGAGACACATGTGAACACGAAGACCACTATAACAGGTAATGAAAATATAACATATATCATGTACGTGCCTGTAAAAATACAAACAATATAAAATAAAACTAGAAACAGGGCAAAGCATAATGAATATAAAAGTATGAGGAAAAAAGAAACAACATGAAAGTAGAGAACATGCATATAAACTATACTGTACAAGTTGGTAAGGTATACTTGCCTGGCATGGTTTGCTGGGATCGTTGTGTGTGGCTTGATCGTAACGGCACATAATAGATATGAATACGATAATTCTAATAGATGATCCCAAGTTATGGCACAGACCGTTCCATTGAGTCTGGGACAGTCCAAATAACCTAGAGTCGATATGAAGAAATCCAAGTTCACAAGGAAAATAGGAATATACGATTATCCACGGTTAATAATAACCTAAGAAGGGAATTTGCTTTAAGAAAAAGGTATTCTCTAGTCAATATATATTATAAAGCCTTTTTAGAAACTTTATAGATACACACATATATAAAGCATACTTAAATTATAATAGATATTTTAGAAAATATCCGTTATATAAATACAAAGCCTTTTGAAAATATTTCCACAATATAAAATTCATTTAAAAAATACATATAGATTATTTTAAAACCCATTTACAAAATTATTTATATGTAACGCTTATTAAAATATAGCTATATATAATTCTATTTAGAATTTCTTTATATAAAATGTATTAAAAATATTATTATATAAAAGCCCAATAGAATCGAAGTTATATACATAGGCCTAAAAATATGCCTAATGCCCAAAATATAATTATTACTTTCGCTTACTAAAATGATTATTTAAAAGATGCAACCCAATCCTTTAAAATAAAATTTTAAAATGCAGCCCAATAGGCCTAATATAGATAATAGGCCCAAAATATATTTTTACAAAACAAAAAAATGTTTATAAAAATATTTTATAAGTCTCAAAGTCCTATATATATATATATATATATATATATATATATATATATATATATATATATATATATATATATATATATATAGGCTTGTTCCAACATTTATATAAGCCCAAAACTATTAGGTCAGTCCAAGTCTATTCAGGACCAACCTAATATTAAGGATATAATTTGATTTCCCAAAATAGAAAGAGAGAATTAACGAGAGAGGGAGAGAGAGAGAAGAGAGCAGAGAGCAAGTGAGGAGAGAGAGTGGGAGAAAGAAATCGAAGGAAGGAGACAAGTCAGGGAGAAGGATTTCACCGGAACGCATGCGGGGGAGTGGCTCACCGGCGGTGATCCAGATCTGAAGGAGTGGCGGTCGACGACATGGCTAGAGATGCGGATGGCGGTGGATCATGGTCGACGTAGGATAGTAGTGGCGGCGGTCGGCAGGCAACTCGGCTGAAGCCAGATGGTGGTAATGGTGGTAGGTGGTGAACATGAGGCATGAGGTGTGTTGGCGGTGGGTGATGGTGTTGGTGAAGGTGGCGAGGGCTGGAAGAGGAGCACGAGATGGTTTTGGTGGACGTGATTGCTAACGGAGGTCGATGTTGATAGAAGGCCTTGGCGATGGTGACTGCGGGTTGTGGATTGGGTATGGAGTGAAGGTGGTGGCGCATGAACGCGACGGAGGAACATGTAAGCAGTGGTGGTCTGGTCGGATTGGAGATCGACCGAGTGGCCGGAGGAGAAGGTCGGGGAGGTTCTGGTCTGACGGCTATGAGGCATGGTGCTGCTGTTGGTGGATGGCCAGAAAGGACTACGGCCAGTTAGGGTTAGATGATTTATGTCGTGTCGGGAGTGTCCGGCATGGCAGAGTTGAGTTAGAAATTCGTGTCCAGGATTGTCAAACACGACGGAACAATATAATTGTAAATGAAATAGTGGAAAGAAGAAGGATGAACACGAACACAATGCACAACACAATCGTGGATGTTTGAATGTTGTGGTTTGAGGTTTGTGGCTATTGTAATGGTTGGTAGCTAGGAATATGTTGGGTTCTGAGAAAAAGGCAAGGAAAACATCCCTTTAAATAGATGGAGTGATTTCCTAAATTGATAAGGATTAGAATCCTAGGAATCAATCTTTCCATGAGTTTAAACCAAATAAATTATATATTAGAGTTGACCAATCTAATCAATAATAAATTCAATACAGTCAGATAATTTCAAAATTAAGTTTCCATGAATTTAAATTAAACTAGATTGATCCAATGTTAATCCGATAATTGAAACCAATATTTACCATTATCAAATAATTTAAAAATATATATAAATTCAAATTTTAGTTAATAACTTATTATCATAATAGTTCAATTATTATTTAGTATTTTCAAAATAATTTATAAATAACATTCAATATTTATCAAATAATTTTTATAAATCAATAACTAACAAAAATCATTTTACTATAAAGTCTTTCATGATTTCAAAATTATTAACACAATAATTTTTGAATGTAAATATATAAATAAAAATTTTAAAATCCAAAAAATAGGGATTACAATAGAAAAAAATCACCATGGAATCTATTAATTATGTCAAAACACTAATTAAATTTTGGGGGTTTACACTATATCCATCTGTAAGTGCAGGATGGCTTCTCCAATCCTTTATTTAAACAATGGATGCCCAACTGGATTATTCACAGAATGCCAAATAACTTTCACTTGGAGTGCATTACATATCTCACGACGGATAAGGGGTGACCGACGCAAAATCGTTGAATTGTTGGGTGAGGAAGCCGAAGACACAATTTTATCTTTGGCCAACGTATTAAGGACAACAAGGATTCCTATAGATGGTCTCCTTCATCTTCAAGGGCTTTCTCTCTATCTTCGACATGGAACTCGATAAAGGCTCATTCTCCTGTTGACCCGAAGCTTAAGCACATATGGAGAAGCTGTATCCCGACGAATTGGTCAATATTGTTATGTCTAGGTGACATACGTAGTAACTACCATATACTTGTTTTATCTGTGCTTGGTGTCCATTAGACGAGGGTTGGTTATTTCAGGTGGGTTGGCCTAAGTTTTTGCTGCGGCAATATCTCATACACGGTATCAGAGCTCTTATAGGGCGTGTTCGGTTCTCAACATCTGGTATCAAAACTTTTGGGGTTTGACAACCATGTCTACACAGCAGCTGAACAATCATAAGATTACCCTCACAGGGGGAACTGGGCAATTTAGAAGCCAAAGATGGAGGATCGACTTTGGTACAAGGACTTGCATGGTCCATTTGAGGGCAATAGCGAAAAGTCATTGGATAAAGCTGCTGAAGACTAGAAACAATCGAATCGGAAGGCCGTCAGATTCATCCGCCAATGGTTAGACGATTCGGTGTGTTTCACCACGTGTCCATAGAGTTCGGCAAAAGCATTGTACGAGTAGCTATATTCATTGTACGAAAGGAAGCGACTGGCAACAAGGCTTTTCTTATTCGCCAACTCGTCAACTCGAAGTACAAAGAGGTTGCCTCAGTAGCACAACATTGAACGGGGTCCATGGTATCATCAATCAATTTTCTGCGATGAAGATGGTTGTTGATGATGAACTTCAGGCCCTACTGTTTTTGAGTTCTCTACCAGAAAGCAGGAAGACAATGGTGGTATCGGTGAGCAACTCCATACCATATGGAGTTGTCACGAAGGAGGTAATCGAAAGCAGTTTTTTGAATAAGGAGGTCCGACGCAAGTAAGTTGAATCATCGTAGAGTTCGCTCTGGTGGCTTCCTACGGAAAAAAAGACCCAAGTCACAAACAAGGACATGGGAGATTTCTCAGGATCTTGCGACCGTGGACCACAAGGAGGGCTGCTACACTGTGGCGAAAGGGATATATCAAAAGAAACTGCATGAAGCTCAAAGTTGAGAAGGCCAAAGGCAAGGACGATCATGAGGATGTCACAATAATGAGAGATTCATTATCGCAGCGACCAACACAGAGGAACATTGTGGCATGTGTCATGACGAGACTAAGTCATGGACAAGGGGGCATCATCACGCCACTCCTCATAGAAGGATCTTCACGTCATACCGCGGCGACAGGTGTAACACCCCTAAAATTTTGAATTTATTTATTTGACTTAAAAAGTGATTTTTGGATTTTATAAGTATTTTTAATTAAATATTTATTAATATAGATGGCCTTAGTCATGGTTATGATTTGGGGTACAAGATGACTAGAAATTATGGCATGGATAGTGTAATCGTGTGCTTTGACTATTGTATTAGTCATGCTAGGGAAGGCCTGGCCATAGCTGTATCATAACTAGAAAACCACTCAAAGTTGTGACTTGATCCCTATAAATAATTTAATTAGTTATTTATTAAGATTATGACTTTTAGAGACCCGGTTGTACCAATTTAGCCCGGACTTGACCCGAATCCAACCTA
>JANAVB010019751.1:0-30506 GCA_029216955.1 Iris pallida
AATCCATCTTCTCCACACGGTCAATGTAACCATGCGTAAAAGCTGATAAACTCCATTTCGGCCAGGACTTGGTGAAATCTGGCCATCCCAAGACCCAAACTTGTGTAAAATTATGAGGCCTACTCCATGGAACTCTTAGTTTTCGAAAACAAGCCATTATAGTAGATCAAACCAAGAAAATCCGAAAATGAAATAAATATAGATCTGCATGAAGTGAGCCATGGAAGTTGAAAACACTAAGTACTAAAGGGACTTAGAATCGTATGGAGAAGAAAATGAAACAATAAAATGTGAGTTCCTCCATGAAGCAAGTTGCACTTGCCGGTGGGGTTAAGTGGAGCTCTACGCTGGATGGAGGAAGAAGAGAAAAGAAGAAGAAGAATTGCTGAGTTATGAGGAGAGAGAAAGGTGGTTGGGATATAAATGGGGGTAAGTGGTGGTAGGTAGATGGTTTTCCTTTGGTTCATGATGAACCCAAAAGCAAACCGAACCAAGCCACACCGAACCAAGATAAACCAAGTCCAAGGAGGAAATTAAGCACGAAAATCATGCAATACAAGAATAAATACGTACACGTATTCCAGAAATACGTAATACGAACAACAGGCATTACAACTCTACCCACCTTAAAAGAATTCTGTCCTCGAAATTTAATCAAGAGGCTAGAGGAGCAATGACAAGATACATTAATCACAGGCAAGCTATAACTAGGCAGACAATCACTCATTCAAGCAAGGAATCGAAGGCATGAGGCATAAGAAGACATTATACCTCACGAGTCAAACAAGTCGGGATATCGTGATCGGATATCATCCTCACGCTCCTACGTTGACTCCCCCAAAGAGTGATGACCCCAAGCAACTCGGACTAACTTGATAGTCTTATTCTTGAGGATCTTCTCTCTCCGGTCCAATATAGACACGGGCCTCTCCTCATACGAAAGGTTGGTACCAACAACCAATTCCGAATCATCCAGGATGTGGCTCGGGTCCGAGATATACCGTCGTAATTGGGATACATGGAACACGTCATGTACCTCGCTTAGCGACGGTGGAAGAGCGAGACGATAGGATACATCTCCCACTCGCTTCAGAATGTCAAATGGTCCTATATACCTAGGACTAAGCTTGCCCCGTACGCCGAAACAAATGACGCCACGGTTAGGCGAAATCCTCAGGAATACATGATCGCCGACCGAAAACTCGAGAGAGTGCCGATGAGAATCGGCCCAATGACGCTGGCGATCCTGGGCAACTCGAAGATGATCTCTGACCCTCCTGACCACCTCAACCGTCTGGGCAATCGTTTCTGGACCGAGCATCTGTCTTTCTCCAACATCATCCCAGGCTAGCGGTGATCTGCACTTCCTGCCATAAAGTACCTCGAACGGTGCCATCTGGATACTAGCTTGGAAACTATTATTGTACGAGAACTCCACCAGGTGCAGGTGATCTTCCCAAGAACCTTCGAAGTCGAGTGTGCAAGATCGCAACATATCTTCAAGGGTCTGGATCGTACGCTCCGACTGGCCATCTGTCTGCGGGTGATATGCTGAACTGAACTGGAGATGAGTTCCCAAACTCTTTTGCAAGCTACGCCAAAAGTGCGACGTAAATCTTGAATCTCGATCCGAGGTGATACTGACTGGCACACCGTGCAATCTGACAATCTGCCTGAGGTACATCTCTGCTAACTGAGCCGTCGACTGACCAACTCTGAATGGAAGAAAGTGAGTCACTTTCGTGAGCCGATCAACTATAACCCAGATAGCATCTCTACCAGCTGGGGATCTAGGTAGTCCAGTCACAAAATCCATGGTCATATGCTTCCACTTCCATTCTGGAATCGGCAAGGGCTGAAGAAGTCCAGCCGGTCGCTGATGTTCGGCTTTAACTTGTTGGCAAACCAAACACCGAGAGACAAACCGAGCTATCTCCCGCTTCATGCCATTCTACCAGAAATGCTGCCGGATATCACGGTACATCTTCGTACTGCCGGGATGGATAGAATACTGTGAACTGTGCGCTTCTGACATGATCTCCTGCCGGATATCTCCGCTGGGTACACAAAGACGCTTACCATATCGAAGTGTACCATCCTCATGAATGCATAACTCTGGCCTTCGTCCTGCCTCACACTCTGCTCTGAGTTGCTGAAGATTGGAATCTGCCGACTGCGCCATCTGGATCCTCTCGACTAAAGTGGACTGAACTTGCATGCTGGCCATCAATGCCACACTGGAAGGGCGGACAACTTCGATACCCATCTTCTGAAGATCGGCTAACAGCTCTGGTTGTGCTGTTAGGAAATAAGCTTCGGCTCTCCTGCTCAATGCATCTGCTACAATGTTGGCCTTCCCAGGATGATACTGCAGGTTGACTTCATAATCCACAAGTAGCTCTAGCCATCTCCTCTGACGCATGTTAAGATCTTTCTGGGTGAAAACATACTTCAGGCTCTTATGGTCAGTAAAAATCTCTACCCTATCTCCATACAAGTAGTGCCTCCACAACTTAAGTGCAAACACCACTACTGCCAGCTTCAAGTCATGGGTTGGGTAATTCCTCTCATGATCACGAAGTTGTCGTGACACATAAGCTATTACCTTCCCATGCTGCATCAGAACACATCCTAAACCTCTGCCTGAAGCATCACAGTATACTGAGAATCCTTCTGTTCCATCTGGAAGCGTAAGAATGGGAGCTGTTATCAAGCCTCGCTTCAACTGCTCAAAAGAAGTCTGACACTCTGCTGTCCAAGCAAACTGCGCATCCTTGCGGGTCAACTGCATCAATGGCGCTGAAATTCGAGCAAAATCCGAAACAAACCGCCGGTAGTAGCCGGCCAATCCAAGAAAACTACGAACCTCTGCAACTGTGTTGGGCACTGGCCATGACTCAATAGCCACAATCTTCTAGGATCCACTTCTACTCCTCCTCGAGTGATGATATGACCCAAGTACGAAATACGATCGAGCCAGAACTCGTATTTACTGAACTTGGCATATAACTGGTGCTCTCTGAGGATCTGAAGAACTATACGAAGATGCTGCTCATGCTCCGCCTCACTCTTGCTGTAGACCAGAATGTCATCCAAGAACACAATCATAAACTGATCCAAGTAAGGCATAAAGATGTGATTCATGAGGTCCATGAATACTGTCGGCACATTGGTCGCTCCAAAAGGCATAACAAGGAACTCCCAATGCCCATATCTAGATCTAAAAGTTGTCTTCGGGATGTCCTGCTCTTTGACTCTGATCTGATGATATCCTAAGCGCAAGTCGATCTTCGAAAATACTGATGCCCCTTTGAGTTGATCAAACAAGTCATCTATCCTCGGGAGAGGATATCTGTTCTTGATTGTCACTGAGTTCAAGGTACGATAATCAACACATAACCTGGACGTACCATCCTTCTTTTTCACAAGAAGCATCGGGGCTCCCCAAGGCGATCCACTAGCACGAATAAATCCCTTGGTTCTGAGTTCTTCAATCATCTTGTACAATATCTCCAACTCTGACGGCGCCATCCTGTAGACTCTCTCTGACACTAGAGCTGTCCCGGGAATCAAGTCTATAGTGAACTCGATCTCCCTCTCCGGAGGTATACCTGGAAGTTCTTCTGGGAAAACATCTGGAAACTCCTCGACTATCTTGGGCAACTGAACTGCCGCTACTGCCATCCGCAATACTGGAGGAGATGACTCGACTTCGCCTCGGGAGAAAGAAAACTCCGGCTCGCCTGGAATGCTAAAAACAACCTTGCCAATGTGGTAGTCTATCCTAGCATAGTGGTTCCTCAACCAATCCATCCCTAGGACCACATCATAATCGGCCATCGGGAACTCTATCAATCTAGCGGAAAATTCTCAACCGCTAACTACGATCCGACACGAGGAAAACACTCTATCTACTCCCACAAGTCCGTTACCAGTAAGTATATTAAGCCTTACTGATAATGACTCGGGCTCCAATCCTACCCGTGTCGCGAATCGTGCAGACATAAATGAATGCGATGTACCAGAATCAAATAAAGCTGAAGCTGGAAAGGAGTTGACGAGAATAGTACCTGCTACTACCTCTCCTGGTGCCAATCCTTCCTCCATGGTCATCACCATAGCCTGACTGTGCCCTCGGGGTGCTGGTCCCCTCTGCTGAAATCCTCGCTGCCTGCTCTGACTCTGGGCTTGGACTTGTGTATACTGCTGGGGGTTCTGCTGCTGGAACACTTGGGTCTGAGGCGGCAAGGGCCTCGACAATGGATACTGCTGCTGCTGGACAGGAGCTGGTCCTCTCATCGAAGAGCTAGAAAGGTTGGACGATGATGAACCACCCCTATTCGGGCAGTATCTAACCCTATGGTCTGGTGCTCCACAAGCCAGACACAATCCCTGTGCCCTGCGACATTCTGCCACCACATGGCCTGGCTTCCCACAATAAGAACAACCTACTACGAAAGATTGCTTCTGCTTATGCTGCTGAGGGTGCGTCGGAGTTGAATGCTGAACCGACGTTACTGAGGCCGCTCGCCTCGGAGCTCCAATAGTCAAAGCCCTGGCTGCCGGGGCCGGTGCTGAAGACTGATTCATCTGGCCGTGAGATCTCTTCCGATCTCCGGCCCTATCCACAATCCTCTGGAGGTATACTCATGCCTCCGGGCTGCTCTCAAGACTGCATCAAAAGTCTGATGCTCAAACTGCTCAACTGCCAACAAGATCTCCAGGTGAAGTCCCTGCTGGAACCGCTGGGCTCTATCATACTCGGTTGCCACCAAAGTGGGAGCAAACCGACTGAGTCTGGAAAACTCGGTCGCATATCCGTCGACCGTCCTGCCTCCTTGCTTCAGATTGGTAACCTCGTCTGCAGATCATACCGAGCCACGACATCGAAATACTTGGTCTGGAATCTCTCTCTGAATACTGTCCAAGCAATGGGTGCTGCTAATCCAACGGCCTATGCTGCCCACCAGCTGCGGGCAAGATCTAACAACTGCAGGCGCACAACGGCCACCTTCTCGTTCTCTGGGGTCCTGGCTGCTTCTAGAATCACCTCCGTGTCCTGAAGCCATGCATCTGCCGCGATAGCATCTTCACTACCGTCGAAGAATAGAGGGTTCAAGCGCTTGAAGCTGTTGGCCGCGCTGTTACCCTGATGACCACCCCGGGTCAAAGCATCCGTCACTGCCTGGTGCAAGGCATCTCCACGTCGGTCTTGGAAAGCTATCAAGGTCCTCACGAGTCCTACCAAAGTGCCGTCATCATGTTCTACAGGTTGAACTGGCTGGACTGGTGGCTCTCCGCCAGAAGGCACGACTCTGGAGGCTACTCGGAAATGCTAGGCATGATCACCAGGTTGCTGCTGGTCCGCGGGAGGTGCTCCGCCTTGCTGGTCGGTAGGACCACGAACAATGCCGCTGAAGAAGACGACATAGGGAACAATAAAGAAGGGCCAGGACAGATCAACGATACAAGCATATGATCAGGACAAGAATCCAGGGATTCAGAAGATACGAACAGAGATCAAGGACGAATACTGATTGAGACATCTATTCGGCAAACCCTCACATATCTTGATTTACAAGTCCTGCATGAGCCACCACTTATACCATGTCACGCCCCAGAACCAGAATACTGGAGAGCGGGGGCAGACATAGCCAGCTACATATATGAAATGGAATCCATCTCGCTATATGGTCACGGCTGTCTAGATACATGAGGGTTTATCTACAAGCCAACAGTCTCTTAAGGTCTTGAACAAGCCTAGTGTCTCAATCACAAGCAAGCAAGTAAAAGTCACAAGATGTATGATCATTAAATATACAATAGTAAGGCGTCCCAAACATTACATATTCAGTTGATCATGAAGTTAGTCGTTACAAAATGTCAGGACTAGCAAGAGTTTAGTCATACACGATCAACCCTAGGATCTGTTAATCATGTTACAGCCCGTAGGCAGACAGTAAGTAAGTGCAATCGAGCTAAACAGGTGCTCGTCGGCTAAACGCCTCAAAAGAATATTTTTACAAGGGAGTGGGAGAGCAAAATAAAACCCACTCGTTGCCGGGATTCCTTCTAGTGTTCACCATCTGGCAGGAATATTGGTAGATCCTCTAGGGCTGCTCCAAAATCTGGCCACACAAAACCAGCTGGGTCAGACCCCAGAAAGAGCAAGTTCCACAAAGGGGCTTCACTTAAGAGCTAAAACCAGCAATCAGCACAAGATATAAATAAAAGTAAGAACTGGAAATAAGGAAAATACACCAGGATGATATACGACGAGATAACCATGGAACTATTCAGATAACTAGGTTACAACCCGTAAACCAAACAAGGACCGGGGTTGTAACCCTTCGTCTGAACAGAACTTGGAACTCTCATCATTTATCGGTAAAATAAATACAAGTATTCTGGTCATTCAATAACCTGGAACAGGATCAGGGCAAGACTAGACTGGTTAGACTCCGTCCAATCATTTTACGGCCATGCAAGAATTACGGCTTGATACTTTAACTAACTAGGGTTGTCACAAGCCTAATTACTAACAAGATGCAGTAAGATTATTCCACAGCCACAAGCCCTGCAGACCATCCAGGTTACCCGGGTTAAAAGATTTAGAGTTGAATTCAGGTGGGTACATCGTCCAGGAAACGAATGTACCCTTAGGTAGCTTGAAGGGTGCAACACATGACAGTGTGCTGGAAATGTGCCCTACTCGACGGCAGGCTACAGATCCCAAGGCATGCCCAGGTAACGGGATTGTCTATAGCTGGAAAATCTCGTCATGACTAATGTATTAATCTAGTTATTAGCCTTAGTCCCTTTTAGTAGGTACTCCTGACCGTGGTACTCAGGAGTCCCTGTCCTAGACATGATGCAAGACAGGACTGGTTTATTTATACAAACACAATCGCCCACGGTGTCCAGATTAATTATACAGGTCATGTCATGTCAGGTAGCCGTCGCAATAGCTATTCGAGATAACTATGTCAGGTTATCATGCCAAGTGTACTTGTCAGGAGTGCGCCACGACGGGCCACTATCAGGTCATATCAGGTTATTATGTCAGGAGTGCACCACTACGGGTCACTATCACGTCATGCTCAATTATCAATTCCAAATATATCAAGTAAATTCGTGATTATCAAGTTCAGGACAAAAGGCGTAAGGATATAAAATGGACGTAAAAATATCTAAAAAAGAATAAAGAGTACGCTATAGGAACCCAAGTTTACGCATGTACTACTACGCTAGGCCAATTAAACCCGAGCGTAAACAGTACTACGCAGGCAAGAGCAAGGTAAGATAGCTTTACGCTAGCAAGGTGCATGCGGGAGGGGTTTTTACGCTAGTAGGATTGTACGTGCGTAAAACTCTCTGCAATTGAGATTCCATACGAGGAACACTTGAGCATAACTTTTACGCTAGCAAGGGTTGGCTCGGGTCAAGGGTTTACGCTGGCAAGGCTTCACGCTAGCAGGATTTTACGCTGGCGGTTGAGTCTCGAGCGTAAAATCAGTCAGCGTAAGCAGAGCTCGATTTTACGCTAGCTTGATTTTACGCTTGCGGGTAAGCCCCGGGCATAAAATTCTAGCAGCGTAAAACGAGGTACGCTGTCACGCGATGCGTGTGCGTAAAAAGGAACTACGCTAACACGTTAAGACGTGGGCGTAAAAGCTGAGGAATACGCTGGCACGCAATGCGTGGGCGTAAAAATCCATCTTCTCCATACGGTCAATGCAACCATGCGTAAAAGCTGATAAACTCCATTTCGGCCAGGACTTGGTGAAATCTGGCCATCCCAAGACCCAAACTTGTGTAAAATCATGAGGCCTACTCCATGGAACTCCTAGTTTTCGAAAACAAGCCATTATAGTAGATCAAACCAAGAAAATCCGAAAATAAAATAAACATAGATCTGCATGAAGTGAGCCATGGAAGTTGAAAACACTAAGTACTAAAGGGACTTAGAATCGTATGGAGAAGAAAATGAAACAATAAAATGTGAGTTCCTCCATGAAGCAAGTTGCACTTGCCGGTGGGGTTAAGTAGAGCTCTACGCTGGATGGAGGAAGAAGAAGAAGAAGAATAATTGTTGAGTTATGAGGAGAGAGAAAGGTGGTTGGGATATAAATGGGGGTAAGTGGTGGTAGGTAGATGGTTTTCCTTTGGTTCATGATGAACCCAAAAGCAAACCGAACCAAGCCACACCGAACCAAGATAAACCAAGCCCAGGGAGAAAATTAAGCAAGGAAATCATGCAATACAAGAATAAATATGTACACGTATTCCAGAAATACGTAATACGAACCACAGGCATTACACACGCTCCACAAATGCTTCAAGTATGTCGACAAACACGGCTTCGTAAGGACAAAATTTGCTGATATTGATCCCTTCAATTGGGTCGAATCCTACTACTCAGACTCCTGCCTGTACGAAAAGTCGAAAAGGTACCTTGGTGAAGGAGATGGGCAAACTCGTACCGAGACGGCCACAGTATCAGAAGAACCTCTGACGATCCACTTCCAAGCTCGTAAACCTGGCAAGTCTGTACCCCTTACCGCCACTCTGCGTAAGGACGCAATTAGCCTCTCGGCACAAGAAGAGCAAATGATAATCCGGCTGCCAAGGTCTGGCCAAGTGCCAAGACCCTCAACGGAGCCACTGACAATCAGGCTGCCAAGAGTCGGCCAGTCACAAATGGAGAAGCTCAATCCCTCCGACAAGCCAATGACGATACACCTTCCTAAGAAGGGTCGTCACCCCGATGTAAGGCCTAGAACTTCTAGCGAACCAACCACTCCCCGTCCAGCATCGAGCACCAGACTGGGGGTCGCTAGTCTGCCAACAAATCCACGCTCTGCTCCACCAGCTGAACCCTTGACGATCAAGCTGCCCAGGTCGTCCTCTCAGTCTTCATTTATACAGGGGGTAGCCGAAGAGGAACCGGAGCTAGCCAAGTATGTGGCTGCCCACACTGATGTTCCCTCCGCAGATGATGTAATCCCGCTAGAAAAGATACCTTACTTCATCAATAAAGGGCTATCTTTGAACTACCTCGAGCTTAATAAGCTTTATACAATGTATGCTATGGAACACGGTATAGGTACCCACCTACACACACAGGTGACAAATGTGTACACCGCAATCCAGCTTACTCCAGTGGAAGATGCTTACCGCATAATCGAAGGAGGGGACCATCCAATCATCTTCGGCCGGAAGGACGATCCGCATCCCTTCACCATAGAAGAAGTCGACCTTAAATCAGATGCCGGGAGACTGCCTCTGTATCTTTATAGCCCCCAATCCAAATATCTCATGCAGAAACAGGGGTATGATCTGGAGACGATGCCAGGCTTGAACTACGGTACTGGACGACGATTACCTTTGAAGCCAGCGGTCCCGGCTGGCAAACTACGTGACTACTATAGCAAGACTCGATGTGGGTTAGGGTATGTTACACCTACGATGACTCCTGAGAGTTCAGATGAAGTATGTGACTGGCATTCACATTCAACCGGGTCACCAACTTCTGACTCAGATACCAGCATCGGAGATGTATTCAGACAAGTCCTGTCAGTCAACATGGCATTCGCCGACGCTTATGAAGAAGATGAAGACATTCCTGAAATCCTTGAGCTAGAGCCGTAGGCCCAACAGTTGGATGCACAATGGGAAAAGCGGTTCGAACTGAGAGAACCCCCTACTGAAGATGAGGTTATACAAGTGGATCTCGGTAGCGAATCTTCTTCAAAACCAATCTTCGTCAATAAAAGCCTAACAGACGAAGAGCAAGAATCGCTACTGGAACTTGTCAAAGAATATATTAATGTGTTCACCTGGAGCTATAAAGACATGCCGGGGTTAAATCCCGATATTGCTCTTCACAAACTCAACATTCGGCCGGATGCAAAGCCAGTCAAGCAACAACAGCGACGCTTCCGCCCGGGCATCAAGGATGCGATAGAAGTCAAAGTCAACAAACTAATAGCCAGCGGCTTCATTCGTGAGGAACAACATCCGGATTGGGTCGCCAACATAGTACCAGTCCTCAAGAAGAATGGAAAGATTCGAATCTGTATCGACTTCCGCAATCTGAACGAGGCATGCCCCAAAGATGAATTCTCCCTCCCTATCACAGATATCATGATTGACAACACATGTGGCTTCAAACGTATGTCATTTATGGATGGCTTCTCAGGGTACAACCAAATCAAGATGTCTCCTGATGACGAAAAGCATACATCATTTCGAACACTGATTGGCACATACTGTTACACAGTCATGCCTTTCGGTTTGAAGAATACCGGTGCCACATATCAAAGAGCCATGAGTATCATCTCCAGAGACCACTTATGCAAGACAGTGGAGTGCTATTTTGATGACATCGCCGTCAATAGTCGCTGTAAGGGAGACCATCTCCAGGATCTGAGGACGGTATTCGACCTGATACGAGCACACAATCCGAAGATGAATCCCACAAAATCCTTTCTGGGCGTATCCAGTGGGAAGTTCTTGGGTTTCATCATCACCGCCCAGGGTATCCATGTAGACCCTGAGAAGACAAAGGCAATTATGGAAATGGGTCCCTCGAGTAATCTCTGCGAACTCCAAGGCCTCCAAGGGGGGCTAGCTTACATCAGGAGGTTCATTTCTAACCTCTTCGGGCGATGTCGACCATTCACCCATCTCATGAAGAAAGGCGTCTCATTCGTATGGGACGAAGAATGTCAGCGCGTCTTCGACAGCATCAAAGAATATTTATCGAACCCTCCAGTCCTGGTGGCCCCGGTTGCTGGAAAACCATTCCTGCTCTACGTACGAGCAATGGAACATTCCCTCGAGGCTCTGCTGGCACAAAACAATGATGCAGGCCATGAGCAAGCCATATATTACCTCAGTCGAATGATGATTGGGCCAGAGCACCGATACACCGCTGTGGAGAAGGAATGCCTCGTCCTGGTGTTCGCCATTCAGAAGATGTGGTACTATGTCACTGGACAAACCATAAATGTGATATCACGAGTCAACCCTCTCAGGGTCCTCATGACTAAACCAGGGGCACTCAGCTCTCGGCTCGCTATATGGACAATATTGTTGTCCCCCTATCATATGATCTTCGTCCCACAAAAGGCTGTTAAAGGTCAAGTCCTGGCAGACTTTTTGGCAGCCCACCCGGGCTCAGAGTCGTCTAGAATATATGAAGAAATCCCAGATGAGGTCGTCGACTCGCATGCAATCTCTCACGATGATATATGGCGAATGTTCTTCGACGGTGCTTCAAAAACTGGACCCAAGGGCAACATCGTCGTCGGAGTCGGGGTGGTGCTGGTTTCTCCTTCCGGATTGGTGATCAATCGCGCTTACTCTCTCACAGAACCCTGCTCTAATAATGTGGTCGAGTACAACGCCTTGGTCATTGGCCTCCAACTTGTAAGAGAGCTGGGGGTAGAATATCTTGAAGCATGCGGCGATTCTCAGTTAATCGTCAATCAGATCCGGGGCTCATACGAAGTCCGCCACGAAGACATGATCCCCTATCACCAAATAGCGATCGATATCATCTCGTCGTTCGAGGGGTTCTTCATCGAGCACGTTCCCAGACTCCGAAATATCGAAGTCGATGCCTTAGCAGGCCTGGCCGCTTCCCTAGTAGTGCCAAATCATACTCATCAATCAGTAGATGTGATAGGCCACGAACTGGTCTGCCCCAAGAACAACGTTCAATTCGTGGCGAGTTATTCCGCTCAGACGATCGACGATGTTCCAGATTGGAGACAATCGTTCATTAACTTCGTCGTCTACGATATCCTGCCCGAGAACCCAAAGAAAGCCACCTCCATCAGACGGCGTTCTCTCAGATTCTTCTACGATACAGAGACAAAATGCTGTATCGCCGATCCTATGATGGATTATTGCTTCGGTGTCTATCAAATACAGAAGCCAAAGAAGCCGTACGCGAAGCTCATGACGGTATCTGTGGGGCCCATCAGCCTGGCCCTAAATTGCAAGACCATTTTCGCCGAATGGGCTACTACTGGCCCACGATGGTAGCAGATGCGATAGACCATGCAAGAAAGTGCAAAGCCTGCCAAGTCCATACGGACTTCATTCACCAACCATCCGAATTTCTACATCCGAAAGTGGCATCCTGGACGTTCGAAGCATGGAGAATGGATATCATCGGTCCAATCACTCCACCTTCCTCCCGAGGACATCGCTTCATACTCGCAATCACAGATTACTTCTCCAAATGGGCGGAAGCTGTCCTGCTTGCAGAAGTAAAGACTTTAAACGTGATCAGCTTCCTCAAGCATCACGTTATCTATCGCTTTGGACTGCCCCGAAGGATCATCCACGATAATGGTTCGCAGTTTGCAAGCCATGCCTTCTATCGGTTCTGCGACAAGCACCGCATCTAGAATATCGCTTCGACGCCATATAATCCAGTAGCAAACGGGTTGGCAGAAGCATTCAACAAAACAATCATCAAACTACTCAAGAAGTTCGTATCGTCCAATAAACGCAACTGGAACGAGAAGCTTGGTGAATGCTTATGGGCGTACTGTACCATAGTCCGAACGGCCACAGGGAACACACCATTCTCTCTGGTGTACGGGAGTGAGGCAGTTCTCCCATTGGAGACTCAAATACCCGCACTCCGCGTCGCCCTCACTTATCAATTGACGACGGATGATAACTACCGACGCCGACTATAAGAGTTAGAGGCCTTAGATGAAAAGCGCCTCTTGGCTCAGCAAAGAATTGAGCTATACCAAGCACGCATCTCTGGAGCCTTCAACAAGAAGGTTAAAATCAGAACATTCCAAGTGGGCGATCTCATTCTGGCAGTCCGGAGGCCGATGGTCATGACTCACAAGATCGCTGGCAAGTTCCAGCCAAAATGGGAAGGTCCATTCATCATTGAGGCTGTATTCTCCAACGGTGCTTACCGCCTCGCAAAACAAAATGGAGACTTGCTCATGTTGCCCGTCAACGGCAAGTTCCTGAAAAAATATTATGTCTAAACATAACATTCCAGATTATCGAGTCATGTACCCGCTGGTGTCGCTAAACTCACATCCACAACATTCCAGATTATCGAATCATGTACCCGCTGGTGCCGCTGAACTCACTTTCACAATATTCCAAATTATCGAGTCGTGTACCCGCTGGTGCCTCTGAACTCACATTCCGGTCACTCTTTCAGTAGTAAGTCATGTATGACCATACCTCTAAACTTTCTTCCTGGAAGAGATCCTCCCTCATGATCCACTACCCGTACTCCCAGTGCACAAAAAGGGTAACTGATCCA
Organism: Iris pallida; assembly: GCA_029216955.1. Classification (NCBI taxonomy): domain Eukaryota; kingdom Viridiplantae; phylum Streptophyta; class Magnoliopsida; order Asparagales; family Iridaceae; genus Iris; species Iris pallida. The sequence continues at coordinate 13,316 of JANAVB010019751.1, forward strand.
CAAATTTCCAAAACGGCCATGTTCTCATTACCTCTGAGTCATTTCACTTCCGCCAAAAATAAATCACCCCTTACATAGAACTTCCATATCCTCATTACCTCTGAGTCGTTCTATGTACCCTCCTTCATTGAGCCCACTCCTGCCATATCCTCATTACCTCTGAGTGGGAAGGCTCCGTCGAAGAAACCTTCATGCTTGCCATGTCCTCATTACCTCTGAGTAAGTATGATGATTCCCCTTTCGACTTATTATCTGTACCCACAACCGGAATATGCCAAGGATAATAGGTCCACAAATATTCCCCGCTGAGTCCACTCCTGCCATGTCCTCATTACCTCTAAGTAGGAAGACTCTACGGTAAAACCTTCGTACTTACCATGTCCTCATTACCTCTGAGTAAGTATGTCGGTCCTCTCTCGTCTTATTATCCGTACCCTGAACCAGGGTACGCCAAGGGTAATAGGTCCACAAATGTCCTCTGTTGACCATAAATATCCTCCGTTGAGTCCACTCCTGCCATGTCCTCATTACCTCTGAGTAGGAAGACTCTACGGTAAAACCCTCATACTTGACATGTCCTCATTACCTCTGAGTAAGTGTGTTGGTTCCCCTCCATCTTATTATCCGTATCCTAAGTCGGGGTACGCCAAGGATAATAGGCCCACAAATGTCCTTTGCTAAGTCTCTTAGTACAGGCCCACCATTCCTCATCATGCCCCGGGAGCCCAACTGCTCCATGGCATTCTATCTCCCGATACCCCGAACACCCACGACCACCTTGTCGTGGAACTGTTCTAGGTATCCCCAATGTAACACCCAGTTTTCCAGATAAGGATAATTTTGAAATTTTGTAATTATAATTATTAATTATTGATATTTGATTCACATTATGATTTTAGTGATTTTTTAATAATTTTTAAACTATTTAAAAATTGGTTTAAGTTATGACTTATGATTTTGATGTACTGCTAGTGAACCTTGAGAGACTGTATGACCTAGAGCCTAACCATGTCATTAGGATGTTTAATTATTATTTTTAGCCTAGGGTTAATTTGGTCATTTTGACTTATTTGAATTATTTGGTGATTTGTTGAATTGGTGAATTCTAGTTTGACTTTGACTTGTTGAGACCTAGTGGACTAGCCTAGAAGCTAACCCTAGCCATGGTGACCCTAGTCTAACTTGAGTTAACCTATTTTAGTCATTAGAGAATAGTTTTAGAATAAGGGAATTTGGTTTAGTGAATTTAAGTCATGGCTTGTGATTTCATGAAATGACTTATGGCTTAATTATTTAATTGATCATGACTTAAGCCCATGGGCCATTTAGTGAAACCCAACCCTAATTATTGAACCTATGAACAGCCACATAGGGATCCCCACCCTATTTAAACACTTGTTCATTAGGGCTTGCCTCTTTTTATCATTCCAACACTTGGAGAAAAGAAATGTAAGTTTCCCCTTCCAAAAATCCCCATAAATCCATTTTAATTCCTTTTTAATCCTAGTTTCTTGCATTAGAGCCTAATTTCCTCCTATTTTTTGATTTTGGAATTTAATCCCAGCTTTGGGACAATTTTGGAGCTTTTGCCATCAAGAAGAAGAATCCCCCATTTGAAGCTTTTCCAAGCTTTTTGCACATATAGGTAAAACCCCTTAAATTGATTTAAATTTCAGTTTTCTTTGTATGTAGGGCTAGATCTAGGAGTCCCCTAGGTGTCCCCGAAATTTGGGTAGAATTCGTGTCCGTTTGGTGTCCGTATCGGACACGTGTCATAGTGTCTCCTAGGTGTTTGATGAAATGCTTGTGAGAATTAAATGGTATTAATTTCAAAAACTAATTGAATGGAAAAATAGGTTCTTAAGTGTAGATTACAAATCATATGGACTGAGCACGATTTAGGCCCGTGTCCGTGTCCAAATTGGACACGAACATGATGTACACTGCACCTGTGTAATGATTTTAGGTTTCTGATACGGGTATAAAACTAGGACACGACACGACTTGAGGGTCATGCAGACACCTAGACACCTAGCCCTAGTCCTCCTCTACCCCTAGACACGATCATGACGTGTCACGTGTCGTGTGTCACACACACGAGACTGTGACACGCCTGCACGAGATACTGCATCGTGCCTGTGTTCTCTCCTGCTACTTGGGCCCTCTGTAGGACACGACATGGATTCTTTTGATACAAATTTTGGTGGACACGAGGGGGCATACACTGACAGCATGCCCCCAAAGTTTCATCGGGTTTCATACAGTAGGTTGTGAGAAATCACACGTGTACGGGATTTTTACTACACTGTACACACTGTTTAAACACGTTCTGATACGTGACTCAAACTCAGACACGACACGACCCCGAAACAACTCAGGCACCTAGACACATACCCTGACACCCCACCTAGCTACTGACACGACCACGACACTTTTTGATGGAAACACGAGTCCCTAGACTAGTAGACATGCGTGTACGAGGAATAACTGGGCTGTTCACTGATACTTCATATTTTTGAAAATTGGACACTTTATGTCCACTGTTTGGACACGATTACACTCCCCCATGACACGGCTACATGTGGGGGACACTCTGTAGAAGTTGATTTGGGTTTGGATGTGGTTTTGCATTTCAAAATTGGGTTGTGGTGTCGAGTTTTTGAAAACACTGATATACTGTGTCAGTTCTGTTTTTTCAGAGTTTGTAATTGATGTTTAAAATAAAATTTAAATGCTAATTAGGTTGATTAGTGATGTCTACATGTGTATGAACCTGAGAATTTCTGAAACAGTTAATGCAAAAACCTGATTTGTTGTAAAACAGTGGATTAAGAGGTAGGTTTAAGGTTACATATTTTGTAAGTTGCTGTTTTTGAATATCATTTGATTGTTGGTGGGATGATTGGATTGAAAACTAGAAAAAAAAACATCTACTGTTGAAACCTAAAACTAAGTTTTGGGGTTGAGACTGAAATTTGGGTTATGTATATGGTATGGTTAGGCATTGGCCCTGTTAAGATTGAGGTTGGGATTACCAGTGAGTAATGGCAGTTGAGGTATGTGAGGGTTTGAGAGTTGGATTAGTTTTTTTTACTAATTTAAAGTGAGGGTTGAGTAGGAGTTGCAATGATATTTATATATAGGTAATATGTTGTATCATGTTAGGAACAGTAATCTGATATTTCACTAAAACACTGATATCCCACACCCTCTATCCTGTCACACACTTGGACTTTAAATAAGAACAGTCCACACTTCCTGTTAGGACAGCCCTCTATCTATGTGTCAGTCCCTCCTATAGTTCACACACATTCACAAATTAATCCTGTCACATTGCCACTGATTTCCTATACTCCCTATCTCACACACACTATTAGAAATCCTGAGGCTGAGATGATTCTCATTCCTACTCATACACACACACATCCTATATCTACATATGTTGTACACACACATTTCAAATCTGAGAACTTGACACTTAGTTCACTCTTCATTATCCTATTTAACTGCCACTTGACACACCCTAGCTAAATGCACACACACACACATTATATTACAGATTTTCCTATATGTTCTCTACTTGCTATCAATATTGTATCACATTGCCCACCACACACATAAACCCTCTATTCCCTGTTTTCCTAGTTCCCTTCATTCCTTCCTTAATTGAATGGTATATATACAATGTATATGTGTAGGAAATTAGCTTGTGTGCCTTCTGTGGATAGGCTGAGAGTTATTGGCAGTTTGGTTTAGATTTAGGCCTGTTTTGTGGTTAGGTTCTAGTATAGGTTGTTGGTAGTGTTAGGGTAGTGTCTGGATATGGGTTGAGTAGTATTGGTTAGGACTGTGGAGCTTATAGATATAGGCTTATTAGCTGTGACATAGGTAGTGATTGTGGTCAGCCTTTAGTGTTTAGCCTATAGTGTTATAGGGTTGTATAAGCTAGTGCGTTTTGTTTTAGGCTTGTGTAGTACTAGTTAACCTATAGTATGTTTTAGGCTTTAATTGTGGTTGGCCTTAGAGATTGACAAAGATAAAGACCCAAATTGACTTGTTGACTATAGTTGACCAACCCATAGATGTTAGTTGACCAGTTAGACCTAGTTTGACCTAGACAGTTGACCAGGTTTGACTTAGAGTTGACTTTGACCTAGTTTGACCTAGAAATCATGTAGTTTGTATTGTAGCTTTCAATTCTCTTGTATTTTACATATCATGACTCATATTACTCTGTTTAGGATATTGTGACTCTGGTGCAGGCATCTGATATTACACTACTCTTTTCAGAGTATCAGGCGAGTACATTCTCTGATAGTTCTCTCATTTATTTGTCAAATACTGTACTTCCGTTCTAGTTAGCTGTATGTGATTCTCTGTTACAAACACGTATTTTTATTTCTGAATCCATGTATACGACACACATACTTACTCGTCTTACCTCTATTATTCGAATCACCATACGAATCACTATTCGAACCACCTATTCGTATCTTCATTTGCTGGTTGGACTTGTATTCGTCTTATGTATTGGATTATGGATTCATTTGTATTAGATGGGCAGGGAAATACTTGATTAGACATGTGAACATTTCTTCTATTCAAACCAACCCCTGTGAATAATATTCGAACGATAGCCATTCCACACCCGGCCAGGTGTATGATGTGCCGGATTTATCCTTAGCCATTTACATGTCTAACTAAGTATTTTAAAACACACTTGGAGAATTTATTCGAATCGTTGTTAGAACATTGTGAATCACTATTCGTATCACCTTATTCGTATCACCTTATTAGAACAATGATTAGAATCACATTCGACTCATCTGTACTGGAATCACATTCGACTCATCTTATATTAGACTCACATTGGGCTTACACTCGACTTATATTGTACCATCTGAACTCATTATGTTACTCTAGTTCAGCTAGATCTTATTTTACAGTCTTCTTTGCTATGTTTCTCTTCTTGTTTAGTTACCTTACTTTTCTTGTACCTTAACTGCTCTCTACATCATTACTCATACAAACTGCCATATTCATCAATACAACTGTCTATAACTGCTTTATAGTTCTCTGACATTTACTTAGGATTTCTTGATGAATTGTACTCGTTCCTGTCCTGACTGAACCTGTTGAAAATATTACAGACGCTTGCCCTGAGGATATTGCCCTACTTGCCTTGGAGCAGGAGATGGCTTAGCTACCTATGGCCCCGACACTCAGGAGTGATCGGGAGACTAGCTAGTAGACTTGGTTTAGTTTTCATGTTTTAGAACTGGAGTTGTATATATAGAATTGAGACTTGAGATGTGTTTGAGATATTATTATTTAGTAGTTTATAAATGTTATTGTTTAGTCTTTAGTTATAAACTTCTGTGTTATCTTATCGTTCTTAGACTGTGATTGAGATTCATTATATCTATACTTGTCCTCCGTTCGGAGCTGAGATTTGACAAGTACATTATATAATTGTGTGAGTTGTTGATTAGATAGTAACCTAGGATAGCGTTCTACCGCTGACACTGCGGCATAGGCTGGACGTACCCACTTCTCGTGCCCCTACACAGGGTGCGGGTCGTGACACGTTTTTAGTGGTGGCCCATGCAGGTCGAGAGTCGTATTAGTGCGATATCGTGGTAGTACGGCGACTTAGTTGTACTGCTGCGAGCCTGCGATAGGATTGAGAGATAGGCTTTAACAGAGAGGTACTCAATCACAGTTAGGACTACTTGAGAGATTCCTGGATGACCCTTGAGAATCTTATTATGAACTTCGATTTGAAAATCCTTTTCCTCTTGTTTTGATTCACCCTCACTCATTGATGTTTAAAGAATCTTGGGCTATTAACTTCTTTCATCATTATCCTTACTTATATTTTGTCTATCTTATGTTGCTAATTTAGTACCAGTTTTGCAAGCTGGTCTTTTCGAGCTTGATCATGATATATTTTATTGGGGGCCGGCACCCACTAACATATTGTCTAATTAGAACCGGTGCATGATGGTCTGATCAACCTATTGCACTTTGGTTCGCTTCTCATATATTATTCTACATGGAGGAAGACATAGTTAAATTTGCCCTAGAGTCTCATCCACGACAGCTTTGGCAATTCTCTTTTAAATTATTTCCATCGCCTATGAACCACGTATTGTACTTAATAGCATCATCTTTGAACTCTTTATTATTTTAACTTTCGCATATTTCAGAAGGAAAAGGCACTGTACTTGATAGATCAACCCAAGGTACTACGTTTAGTTTCCCTATCCAAAAGAGGAAATTGACTTATTTCTATATCCTTGCATCATCCCTTAAATTCTAATTCTTTGATCGTGACCAGTTGACCGGGTCATCCTCCTTATCATCCAGTGTTTGGGGTCTTATTCAATTGAATTAATTCAATTGTGATATGGATATCAAATCCTGGATACTCGTGCTCAGACTTCAATGGCCTCGTTCTCCATCTTGCCCAAACTTCAGTATATCCTGAAATTGATCAACTTAGATCGTGCCGGGACTAAATCTTCTTTATATATTGTGTTATTGGATTTCAATGCAATTGACACTCGTGCCTTAAACTTTCGATTTGATCATCTTTGGAATGGTAATCCTTCATAATTAATTCCTACTTGTCTTTACCAGTTTTATATAGGATGGTAGACTGTCCCTTTGCACCTCCTTTTGAGGGAGCTAGGCCACCTGTAGCTCATCACCAGAGGGGTGGAGCTTTTGCGATGGCAGCCGAGGAGGCTGACGTTGCAGGTGATGGATTAGCAGGTTTGACCTTCTATTCTTCTTTCCCACTTTCCTGTATGATTCTATTAGTACCTGCCAGGATATCGTTTGTGATTTGCTAGATAGTGTAGCTACCCCGATCGAGACTATGAAATCACGACCAGTAGGATTGTGTTGCTTCGACTTTGATTGATTGGGGGTTTGACCTAGGAAGGGTACGATCATCTTAATTTCGAGGACGAAATTTTTCTAAGGTGGGTAGGATTGTAACACCCAGTTTTCCAGATGAGGGTAATTTTGAAATTTTGTAATTATAATTATTAATTATTGATATTTGATTCACATTATGATTTTAGTGATTTTTTAATAATTTTTAAACTATTTAAAAACTGGTTAAGTCATGACTTATGATTTTGATGTGCTGCTAGTAAAACCTGAGAGACTGCATGACCTAGAGCCTAACCATGTCATTAGGATGTTTAATTATCATTTTTAGCCTACGGGTAATTTGGTCATTTTGACTTATTTGAATTATTTGGTGATTTGTTGAATTGGTGAATTCTAGTTTGACTTTGACTTGTTGAGACCTAGTGGACTAGCCTAGAAGCTAACCCTAGCCATGGTGACCCTAGTCTAACTTGAGTTAACCTATTTTAGTCATTAGAGAATAGTTTTAGAATGAGGGGATTTGGTTTAGTGAATTTAAGTCATGGCTTGTGATTTCATGAAATGACTTATGGCTTAATTATTTAATTGATCATGACTTAAGCCCATGGGCCATTTAGTGAACCCTAACCCTAATTATTGAACCTATGAACAGCCACATAGGGATCCCCACCCTATTTAAACACTTGTTCATTAGGGCTTGCCACTTTTTATCATTCCAACACTTGGAGAAAAGAAAGGTAAGTTTCCCCTTCCAAAAATCCCCATAAATCCATTTTAATTCCTTTTTAATCCTAGTTTCTTGCATTAGAACCTAATTTCCTCCTATTTTTTTATTGTGGAATTTAATCCCAGCTTTGGGACAATTTTGGAGCTTTTGCCATCAAGAGGAAGAATCCCCCATTTGAAGCTTTTCCAAGCTTTTTGCACATATAGGTAAAACTCCTTAAATTGATTTAAATTTCGGTTTTCTTTGCATGTAGGGCTAGATCTAGGAGTCCCCTAGGTGTCCCCAAAATTTGGGTGGAATTCGTGTCCTTTTGGTGTCCGTATCGGACACGTGTCATAGTGTCTCCTAGGTGTTTGATGAAATGCTTGTGAGAATTAAATGGTATTAATTTCAAAAACTAATTGAATGGAAAAATAGGTTTTTAAGTGTAGATCACAAATCATATGGACTGAGCACGATTTAGGCCCGTGTCCGTGTCCAAATTGGACACAAACATGCTGTACACTGCACCTGTGCACTGATTTTAGGTTTCTGACACGGCTATAAAACTAGGACATGACACGACTTGAGGGTCGTGCAGACACCTAGACACCTAGCCCTAGTCCCCCTCTACCCCTAGACACGATCACGACGTGTCACGTGTCGTGTGTCACACACACGAGACTGTGACACGCCTGCACGAGACACTGCATCGTGCCTGTGTTCTCCCCTGCTACTCGGGCCCTCTGTAGGACACGACACGGATTCTTTTGACACGAATTTTGGTGGACACAAGGGGGCATACACTGACAGCATGCCTCCAAAGTTTCATCGGGTTTCATAGAGTAGGTTGTGAGAAATCACACGTGCACGGGATTTTCACTACACTGTACAGACTGTTTAAACACGTTCTGATACGTGACTCAAACTCAGACACGACACGACCTCGACACAACTCAGGCACCTAGACACATACCCTGACACCCCACCTAGCTACTGACACAACCACGACACTTTTTGATGGACACACGAGTCCCTAGACTAGTCGACACACGTACACGAGGAATAACTGGGCTGTTCACTGATACTTCATATTTTTGAAAATTGGACACTTAGTGTCCACTGTTTGGACACGATTACACTCCCCCATGACACGGCTACATGTGGGGGACACTTTGTAGAAGTTGATTTGGGTTTGGATGTGGTTTTGCATTTCGAAATTGGATTGTGGTGTCGAGTTTTTGAAAACACTGATATACTGTGTCAGTTCTATTTTTTTAGAGTTTGTAATTGATGTTTAAAATAAAATTTAAATGCTAATTATATTGATTAGTGATGTCTACATGTGTATGAACCTGAGAATTTCTGAAACAGTTAATGCAAAAACCTGATTTGTTGTAAAACAGTGGATTGAGAGGTAGGTTTAAGGTTACATATTTTGTAAGTTGCTGTTTTTGAATATCATTTGATTGTTGGTGGGATGATTGGATTGAAAACTGGAAAAAAAACATCTACTGTTGAAACCTGAAACTAAGTTTTGGGGTTGAGACTGAAATTTGGGTTATGTATATGGTATGGTTAGGCATTGGCCCTGTTAAGATTGAGGTTGGGATTACCAGTGAGTAATGGCAGTTGAGGTATGTGAGGGTTTGAGAGTTGGATTGGTTTTTTTACTGATTTAGAGTGAGGGTTGAGTAGGAGTTGCAATGATATTTATATATAGGTAATATGTTGTATCATGTTAGGAACTGTAATCTGATATTCAGTAACTGATATTTCACTAAAACACTGATATCCCACACCCTCTATCCTGTCACACACTTGGACTTTAACTGAGAACAGTCCACACTTCCTATTAGGACAGTCCTCTATCTATGTGTCAGTCCCTCCTACAGTTCACACACATTCACAAATTAATCCTGTCACATTGCCACTGATTTCCTATACTCCCTATCTCATACACACTGTTAGAAATCCTGAGGCTGAGATGATTCTCATTCCTACTCATACACACACACACATCCTATATCTACATATGTTGTACACACACATTTCAAATCTGATAACTTGACACTTAGTTCATTCTTTATTAACCTATTTAACTGCCACTTGACACACCCTAGCTAAATGCACACACACACATTATATTACAGATTTCCCTATATGTTCTCTACTTGCTATCAATATTGTATCGCATTGCCCACCACACACATAAACCCTCTATTCCCTGTTTTTCTAGTTCCCTTCATTCCTTCCTTAATTGAATGGTATATATACAATGTATATGTGTAGGAAATTAGCTTGTGTGCTTTTGTGGATAGGCTGAGAGTTATTGGCAGTTTGGTTTAGATTTAGGCCTGTTTTGTGGTTAGGTTCTTGTATAGGTTGTTGGTAGTGTTAGGGTAGTGTCTGGATATGGGTTGAGTAGTATTGGTTAGGACTGTGGAGCTTATAGATATAGGCTTATTAGCTGTGACATAGGTAGTGATTGTGGTCAGCCTTTAGTGTTTAGCCTATAGTGTTATAGGGTTGTATAGGCTAGTGTGTTTTGTTTTAGGCTTGTGTAGTACTAGTTAGCCGATAGTATGTTTTAGGCTTTGATTGTGGTTGGCCTTAGAGATTGACTTAGATAGAGACCCAAATTGACTTGTTGACTATAGTTGACTAACCCATAGATGTTAGTTGACCAGCTAGACCTAGTTTGACCTAGACAGTTGACCAGGTTTGACTTAGAGTTGACTTTGACCTAGTTTGACCTAGAAATTATGTAGTTTGCATTGTAGCTTTCAATTCTCTTATATTTTACATATCATGACTCATATTACTCTGTTTAGGACATTGTGACTCTGGTGCAGGCATCTGATATTACACTACTCTTTTCAGAGTATCAGGCGAGTACATTCTCTGATAGTTCACTCATTTATTTGTCAATTACTGTACTTCAGTTCTAGTTAGTTGTATGTGATTCTCTGTTACAAACACGTATTTTTATTTCTGAATCCATGTATACGACACACATACTTACTCGTCTTACCTCTATTATTCGAATCACCATACGAATCACGATTCGAACCACCTATTCGTATCTTCATTTGCTGGTTGGACTTGTATTCGTCTTATGTGTTGGATTATGGATTCATTTGTATTAGATGGGCGGAGAAATACTTGATTAGACATGTGAACATTTCTACTATTCAAACTACCCCCTGTGAATAATATTCGAACGATAGCTATTCCACACCCGGCCAGGTGTGTGATGTGCCGGATTTACCCTTAGCCGTTTACATTAGGGGTGTGCATCGGTCGGTGGTCGACCTATTTGGTCCCAATCGAAGTCGAACCGAAGTTAATCGGTTTGAAAATAAACAAAACCGAACCAAACCAACCAAATGGTCGGTTCAGTTTTGAAATCGACCGACTTGGTTCGGTTTGGATTGGTTCGACTTGGTCGGTTTTGATCACATAAAAAAAATAGACTGTATGTTTTTTTTTGTGAAACCTCAGTCAACTTGTACTTTGCAACAGTAAATACAATTCAGCAGCTTCAATTCAACTTGCGCTTTGCAGGTGGAGAAAAATGCCAATTATACATATAAAAAAATTATATACATTCAACCAAAAATCCATTTCATGTGCACAAGAGCAATTAGAAATGAATGGGAGGCGCAAGCACTCCTCTTTGAGACTAGAGAGAGAGAGAGAGCTCTTTCAACTTCAACTTGATAAATGGTTGTAATGTGAATAAATGAACCAAATCGGTATAATACAACCTAATGAACCCATACCCAACTGGCCAACCCTAATTATTTAATAAGAATTTGGTTCGGTTCGGTTCGGTTTAGTCGGTTTTTGGCATAACCAAACTGTGAACCGAACCGAATCGGTCGGTTTTGAAAAAATTAAAGTCGAACCAAACCAACTGAACCATCGATTCGGTTTAAAACCAATCGATTCGGTTTGGCTTGGTTCGATTTGGTCGGTTTGACTTATTGTGCACAGCCCTAGTTTACATGTCTAACTAAGTATTTTAAAACACACTTGGAGAATTTATTAGAATCGTTGTTAGAACATTGTGAATCACTATTCGTATCACCTTATTCGTATCATCTTATTCGATTCACCTTATTAGAACAATGATTAGAATCACATTCGACTCATACTGTACTGGGATCACATTCGACTCATCTTATATTAGACTCACATTGGGATTACACTCGACTTATATTGTACCATCTGAACTCATTATGTTACTCTAGTTCAGCTAGATCTTATTTTATAGTCTTCTTTGCTATGTTTCTCTTCTTGTTTAGTTACCTTACTTTCCTTGTACCTTAACTGCTCTCTACATCATTACTCATACAAACTGCCATATTCATCAATACAACTGTCTATAACTGCTTTATAGTTCTCTGACATTTACTTGGGATTTCTTGATGAATTGTACTCGTTCCTGTCCTGACTGGACCTGTTAAAAATATTACAGATGCTTGCCCTGAGGATATTGCCGTACTTGCCTTAGAGCAGGAGATGGCTTAGCTACCTATGGCCCCGACACTCAGGAGTGATCGGGAGACTAGCTAGTAGACTTGGTTTAGTTTTCATGTTTTAGAACTAGAGTTGTATATATAGAATTGAGACTTGAGATGTGTTTGAGATATTATTATTTAGTAGTTTATAAATGTTATTATTTAGTCTTTAGTTATAAACTTCTGTGTTATCTTATCGTTCTTAGACTGTGATTGAGATTCATTATATCTATACTTGTCCTCCGTTCGGAGCTGAGATTTGACAAGTACATTATATAATTACGTGAGTTGTTGATTAGATAGTAACCTAGGACAGCGTTCTACCGCCGACACTGCGGCGTAGGCTGGACGTACCCACTTCTCGTGCCCCTACACAGGGTGTGGGTCGTGACACCCAATCAAACTTATTATCCGTACCTAAAACCAAGGTATGCCTGGGGTAACAGGTCCACAAACAAGTCCTCCATGCGGGGCAAACATCACCACAATACCATAGGCACAACAAGCAATACAAATGAAGGGTAGAATGGAAAGTACTCTTTATTTGAAAGACGAAAAAGCATTACATGTTTTGGGACCACGTCCCTCTCAAAGAAAAAAAAAAGAAAAGGAAAGGAAAACAGGGACAAAACCAGAAAAAGGCCGACTATAGTTCGGCATTACACAACTCCAAAAGGCGGTTTCTCACCAAGGTAGTCCCTCGCTCAAGCCGCTGCCTAGCTCGGCGCTCGGCCGCCTGAGAAAACTGCTCCGCATCATTCAAGTATATATATGCCTGCCAATCATTTTCCATCTTCTTCAAAACAAGTTCCAAATTGGAAGAAGCTCTACTAAACTTCTCAGCCTCCTGAATAGCAACCCCTTTCTCAGTACGAACAGCTTCGAGCTCGGACTCCAGGAAGGCCAGCTTTCTCTAGAGCTCGAGAATCTGCTCCCGGGTGTCAGTTACCCCGCGGGAGGCAGTCGCTTCCCGAGCCGCGCAATCTTCAGTACGACGGCTCCACTGATCGTACAACTGAGTCAGGTCCCGACGATCCTTCAATATTACTGGCTTGAGCGATTCCCGAGCAATCCTCACCTTCTCTACCACGGTTGCGAGGAAAGTACGTTCTTGATCTATGGCCACTGGTAGATCAGCTTGTCGTAGTACGCGAAACTGGGCTACAAGACGATCGGCCTCTAACAGCTTAGGCTCCAGAAGCGTCGCTAGTCCCGCCCCACCGGGAAGTTTTCTAAGGATATTAATTTGGCCACCGGCGCATTGACGGGCCATAGCAAAGGGTGTCCCCGTCTCTACAGCTGCCTCAATCCCCCTCTTCAGGTGGCGATGGAAACTGTCGACCACATCCTGGAACACTTCATCCAAAACTTCTGTAGAGGACGGCGTCAAAGGGAGTGTGGCAGGCAGTACCGAAGGAGTAGCCTCAGAACATGCCGTCCCTGCCACCAGGAAAACGAATTTTAAGCGAAAAGATGCATGGATGGCAGCTAGCTCCTCTTCCGCCGCCCGAAGAGCCTGGATACTTGGTAGAGCGGAAAGGTTAACTCCCGAAACCCTATTCGCAGAGGATGGCATGGAAAGCGTCGTCCCTTGCTCCTGATGTGCTATCACCAAGGCTCCCGAACTTGACCCAGCTGGAGGACCCTCAGTTTGGGTTGGAAAAGAAGGAGGCACACGTGCTTCCATCAGATCCCCCCGGTAGAGTTCGTCCTGGTAATGTCCATCACCGGCAATAAAGGGGTGGGACCTGCACGTCCAAAGCAATCATTAATCCACGAAGGACAGGATGATAGAGCAAATAGGCCTCCTCACAAGTTAAGAAGCTGGTTTATCTTACCAGGGGAAGAGCTCGGAGGCTGCAGCTCGTTCGAAGCTGGCATGGTCTCCCCACCCGTAGCTTCCAACTCAAATTCAACTGGTTTCTCTGCCCCAGCCACCCCTGAAGGGGAGCCAGCCAGGTCAGTGTCATCCTGTTGGAATTTAGCTGTCTCAGGGACAGGGGCAGTAGAGCCCCCGTCCCCATGGGTTAAGATCTCAGCAAGGTGAGACTCCCCGACCGCCTCCGGAAGAACCCCAGCGGAAATAATGGTGGTGCACGTATCATGGATCGAAGTAGACAAGGCTGGATCGACTTCAGTAGTCGAGTCCCAAGAAGCAGACTCCCCGGACGCCTACAAGGAGCAAAAGAAAAAATGATTAGGCCGTAATTTAGGAAAAGAAGGAAAAGCCAGTTGAAATTCCAATCACCTCAGAAATAGCGTCAACATCAATAAACAGCCTGCGACGTCTTACCGCAGCCCGCTTTGTGGAGTAGGTCCTGCCAACGTCAGTGGACAGACGCCTGCCTCGTTGGCGCAAAGTACCAGGCACAACAGGTGGATGATCCTCCACCTCTTCGTCCGGCACAGTAGGAGGCTGGTCCCCCACCTCCTCGTCCGAAGAATGCGACGAGTCATCGGCGGCCTGCTCGTCATCCTCTTCGTCCGCCGCAGTGGACTCCGAGTCTGGCACAGGAACCCTATTCGCCCCTCTCTTTCTCTTCCTGGAACCCTCGGGCTTTTCTGCCAAGCCGGTCCCGACAATGAAGCTGGTATTCATGTCAAAGTTCACAGAAGATTTGCTCGCCGCAACATGATAAAGAGCCGCCATGTACAGAATATCCCCTTGCGTATTAGCGTCAAGGACTGAGAAGCTAGCCCGGGTATGAATAGTATTGTAATAATGCCACGCTCGGATGCCGTCAAGGACACTGCCCTCGAAGCCCAGGCAAGCACCGGGGCAGTCAAGGAACGGCTGACTATACCCGAATTGACAAAAAAACCTACTAGGCAAATAAGGCTCCAAGTATACGTTATTTCGGTAACGATATACTAGGTGCGCGGGGCGAATGTTGCGCAGCCATAGAAGCATCTTCTCAGATAAGAGCTGGGTAGGTTCAATGCCATCAACGTGTACCCCCCTCACTTCTCTAGGGGTAAACTGAGGAAGAGACACAAAGAAGTCGGGCCCGTCAACTCTCGCCAACGCCCTCCAACAAGCCGGCATGGTGTCATACTCCCAAGATTGATGGCGGTATCGAAAAAGGAAGGCGTCATCAGCGGTGACATCATCCTCTGTCCCAGGCCTCATCAATGACCGGTAATGTATCAATAACCACCCCATGAGATAGTGGTATGGTAGCTCTATCCGCTCAAAGTCCAGCGTCGTCTCGCGAGCAATGACTTTAGACGAAAAGGCACGGAGGCCGTGGTGTATGCTACACACCATAGCTGGAAGAAGGGCCAGTCTTACCTTGAAGACCAGCTTCACAGCCAGGAGAATGAAGTGGCGGCTGATCCTTTCAGTAGAACCTGCCCCTCCCGAGACTACGCAATTTCGTAGCCATACCATCAAGAACCCGGCCAAGATTACTTTCTCGGACATTTGCCGGATACCATAGTGAAAATAACTGAAGGAGTCAGTGCGGCTCCCAAATCTATCGCGGGTGGACCTCGACCTTTTTTACTAATTTGGATAAAACAAATTTCAAAATTAAACATAATAATCAAATCTTTAAAATACCATCTTGCTAAATTAAAAATAATTATTATTTTGAAACCACCATAAAGTCAAAAATTATTTTTCTAAAAATATATTACTCGCACATATTCGCACTTGACAAGAAAATACGAAAATCGTAAATTCCTGTACGACGTACAATACGACTATGCGACGTATAAATACAAAAAAAAATCAGTACTAAAAATATAGTAAAATTTTAGGGGTTTTACATAAACGCCTCAAAAGAATATTTTTACAATAGAGTGGGCGAGCCAAAAATAACCCACTCGTTGCCAGGGTTCCGTCTAGTGGCCACCATCTGGCTGGAAGGTCGGTAGATCCTCTGGAGCTGCTCCGAAATCTGGCCACACAAAACCAGCTAGGTCAGATCCCAGAAAGAGCAAGTGCCACAAAGGAAGCTTCACTTAGGAACTAAAACCAGCAATCAGCACAAGAGTATAAATAAGTAAGAACTGGAAATAAAGAAAATACATCAGGAGGATATACGATGAGATAACCATAGAACCATTCAGATAACCAGGTTACAACCCGTAAACCAAACAAGGACTGGGGTTGTAACCCTTCGTTTGAACAGAACTTGGAATTCTCACCATTTATCGGTAAAATAAATACAAGCATTCTGGTCATGCAGTAACCTGAAACAGGATCAGGGCAAGACTAGACAGGTTAGACTCCATTCAATCATTTTATGGCCAAGCAAGAATTACGGCTTGATACTTTAACTAACTAGGGTTATCACAGGCCTAGTTACTAGCAAGATGCAGTAAGAATCATCCACAGCCACAAGCCCTGCAGACCATCCAGGTTACCCGGGTTGAAAGATTAGGGTTGAATTCAGGTGGGTACATCGTCCAGGAAACGCATGTACCCTTAGGTAGCTTGAAGAGTGCAACATATGACAGTGTGCTGGAAATGTGCCCTACTCGACGGCAGGCTACAGATCCCAAGGCGTGCCCAGGTAACGGGATTACCTGTAGCTGGAAGATCTCTTTATGACTAATGTATTAATCTAGTTATTTAGCCTTAGTCCATTTCAGTAGGTACTCCTGACCGTGGTTAATTATACAGGTCATGTCATGTCAAGTAGCCGTCGTAACAGCTTATCAGATATATCATGTCAGGTTTTCATGTCAAGTGTACTGGTCAAGAGTGCGCCACGACGGGCCACTATCAGGTCATGTCATGTTCACTTGTCAGGAGTGCACCCCTATGGGTCACTGTCATGTCAGGCTTAATTATCATGTCCAAACATATCAAGTAAATTCGTGATTTATCAAGTTCATGACAAAAGGCGTAAGGATAAAATGGACGTAAAATATCTAATAAAATATCAATACACAGGGCATAGGGGAGCCATGCGGCTAAGGCATATGCGGCAGGAATGATCTCATGCGGCTGGAAGAGAACAGCCCATGCGGCTGAATAGGGTCAGGCGCATGTGGCTAAAAAGGGAAGGGCTTATGCGGTCAAAGGGGTATCAGTCATATGCGGCTC
>JANAVB010019752.1:0-33773 GCA_029216955.1 Iris pallida
GCGTGTGCATTCACCCTGTGTCGAATCCTCTGTATACACGAAGCAGGCCTGAATCTGTTGCCGCTGATAGACCTCGTTCCTAGAAGCGAGTTGCGGCTAGGTTTCGTAGGCTTAGTATCAAGGAAATAGGTAGTGGCATCAAATTCAACGTGGGGGTAAGTTCAAGCCCCAATATTGTCCTTGGGATGTTATCTGAAGGCCTTCTTTACAGGTATCGGAGGAAGCAAACCTTTTATCACCAGATGTCGCCCATGCGGTTTCCTCTTTGGGTCTCGACTCTGAAGTCACGGGGTCCACACAGGCTAGTGCTGATATCATTACGTATGTACCTGGAGCAACAGGGGCAGAAAGACAGGCCTTGATGGTTCGGGTGCCGTCGCTGACCTCTCCGGAATTGTGGAAACGGTGGGAGGAGCTGAGAAGACTCCGATCGAGCCGCAGCCTTTGCCCTTTACTTCTGGTAAGCTATATCGCTTTCTTACCAGTGAGGAGATTTTCTCTCTTTTCTTTTCATTTTGGTCAAGCTGATTGCTGGTTGTGCCGGACCTAGAGGATCTGCCTCTCCACTACCGATGGTAGATGTGGCTGCAGAGGAGGAGATAGCAGAGGATCCAGGGGCTGACTTGATACAGGCAAGAAGCATTCCTTCCCCCCTACTGGCTCGACTTGAAGAGCCTTCCACCGTATGAGCACGGATGTCCTGGCTCCTTCAACCTCTTTGACGAGTACGGGCTCGATTGGACTTACCTTTTCCCTGGAATTTGAACTTTCTGCCCTGTCCAGCCTTCAGCTCCTTCGGGCTACGGAAGGAGAGATTACTGCTGTACGGGAGTCTCGTCACTCAGAGTTTATTTCCCTTCTAACAGGATCATCGAGCTCAAGTGTGCCTCCTTTCCAGATGCCTTCAGCTCCCTTAGGTGCTATCCCTTCGACGTCGTCCTCTTTGGAGAATTTGAACGAGTCATCAAGGGACGTGATTGAGAGCTTTTATCGCCATTTGAAACGGGGGATCGAGGCTGCTTTAAGGAGGGGAACATCGTTTGTCGTAGCTCGCCATTGTGCTTACGGTCAAATTGAACTGCGTCGCTCCCGGGTGATGAAGGGGCGTCTGTCCTCATGGAGCACAAGCTGGCAGAGGCTGATCAATGCATAACCTAGTTACAAAAACTGTGGCAAGTTGACGTGTCTGCTATGGTAAAATAGGAGCGTGCTTTCCTTATAACAGCAATGGAAAAGGTGAAGGTCGTACAGGAGACAACCAAGCCTACCTTGGACAAAGACCTCCATAAGCTGTCTCTTAAGTATGACAGGCTGAGCCAAGAGGGTGAGATCTGTTTGACTCGTGAGGAAATCACCAGTCGTGCTATGGCTGAAACCAGTGAGCAGCTCCTCCAGCTCCAGGCCAGGTTAGCATCTCTAGGGACTGAGCTCCAAGCCACTCGTCAGGAGAGAGAGAGAGAAGATTTGCAAGAAGAATGCTGAAGCCGCACGATCCTCTGCTGCTCTAGAGGGAGCACTGAAGAAATTTGAGGAAAACTGGCAGGCTCATGTGCATCTCAAGGATGCCGAAAGGATATCCCAGGAAGCTGAACGTTGAGTCAAACTGAGAATTGAGCGCTCAATTGTGCAGCTGGAAGGCATTCTCGTTAAGTTATGTATTGCTGATGAGTAATGGATTTTCCTCCCTCCTCTTTTTTTGAATGTAAAGAATATCCCCTTGGAAGGACTTTTGTGGACCTATTGCCCTTTTGTGCATTTGAAAATGCGAGCAATATATTTCAATAATATTTTGTGGACCTACTACTCTTTAGTACACTGATGGTACGAGTAATAGATTAGAATAACTTTTATGAATTTATTACCCTTTTTGTGTACTGGTGACGCAAGTACTGATAATAAGTAAGGAGAAGACCAACATATTTGCTCAGAGGTAATGAGGACGTGGTAAATATAGGTCTGAAGCAGAGCCTCCCTACTCAGAGGTAATGAGTGGTAGGAGTAGGCTTAATAGGGATACACAGAACAACTCAGATGTGCTATTAACGTGGAAGTTCTATGGTGGTTTGTTTGTGATGGATGGGAAAACAACTCAGAGGTAATATGGATGTGGTTGTTTTTTCCATTAGGGAATTTTGTGGACCTATTAACCTTAATTGTGCACCGACGGTACGAGTAATAGATTAGGATAAGTTTTATGGACCTATTACCCTTCTGCGTACTGGTGGTGCGGGTAATAGATTTTGAAACAAAACCCAACAGAGGTAATATGGACGTGATATATGGTAGTCGAAACATCAAAGTGGAAGTTCAGAGGTATAATATACATAACTTGTCATTCATAGAGATGTAATGCGAGTCCCTTCGGGGGAAAGAACGGAGTGTAAGTTCAGAGTTACCTGATGTACATAACTCGACACTCTGGGTAGTATATTAATATATATTATATATATATATATATATATATATATAATATATATATATATAATATATATTTGAAAGGTGGCCTCTTATTGATGAGATAGGGAACTCTATTCACGGGGATTACAACATCAGGATAGGGATTATCCGTCTGTGCCGCCAATTATTTGGCAACTTCTACGTCCTCTTCGGCTACCCCCTGCGATCCCAAAGGTTGGGACACCGTCTTGGGCAACTTGACCATCAATGATTGGACTTGTGATATTAGCTTGCATGAGTATGTCGGATCGGCACTTAGTTGCTGGCTTGTCTTTGGAAGACGGGTGACAATTGGCTTGGCAAGGAACTTTGTGTCATCCAATTGCCTTTGAATGGATTTTGTCAATCGGATCGCCATTGACCCTATGATGGGCTTTGGCTTTTGACTTTGGGAGTCGGATGACCATTGGTTCCGACTATGCAGCTTGGACGAGATAATCGGGCACCTCTTTATGCAAAGTTGCGACAAGGGGTACGGCTTTGCCTGGTTTACGGGTTGGAGATGAAATCTCCATGGTTCCTCTGGTCCTGCGATGGTCTAGAGTTTGTCAGTGATGTACTTCTTGGATTCTTCAAACAGACAAGCCTCCTAAGAGTAATACGATTCAACCCCTTTGAAGGGATCGATGTCGACAAATTCAGTCTTTACGGAACCGTGTTTACTGACATACTTGAAACACTGGTGAAGGGTGGATGGCACGATCATATAGTCATGTATCCACGGACGTCCCAACAAGATGTTATAAGAGGTGTCTGCATCTATGACGTGGCAGGGAACCTCCGTCTTCAGGTCGCCAATCTGACACTTCAACCGGATCTTCCCAAGGGGATAGCTCATTTCTGAGTTAAAACCACTAATGGCAGTGTTGGTCGCCGCTAGCCAGTGCATAGGGATACCAAGAAGTTGAAGCAAGCTTTTCGGGATGATGCTTATTGACGAGCCAGGGTCGATATGCATCCGATCCACCTTGATGTCGCCTATGTATCCAGTGTAGTACAAGGGGCGATCATGCAAATTGGACTTGATCAACATGTCATGCGGCGTAAATATGATGTTGGGCCTTGCATCTGTGCCATCGCTGCCCTGCAGATTTACTGGTGGGTCTTCCCCTAGAGGCTTGACCTGAGCTAAGTAGGCGTAAGCATTTTGGAGTGCTTCGCTTAATGCGACACGAAGATCTTTGGAGAGCCTTAGGAGCTCGTACAACGACAACTTTTTTGGCGTATTAGCCAATTGTGCCAACATGTCAAAGTTGTAAGATTTTTCCAGTCCCTAAGGTACATCATTACGGAGCGGCCTGCGACGCAGATTTCCTTTTGTTTGTCATTGATTGTAAAAGTGCAGAACAATTTTATAGGAGGACTGAACTTAGACTCATAATACAAACATGCTCGTACAAAGAAAGCCTAGGAATGAAAACCTAGGTACAACTAAGTACGATTGTTTATTTTTGATTCTGGGAGATGACGGTAGAGGCTCGGAAAAGCGACGGCAGCTCTGCCTTACTCCTTGGACGATCGGACATAGCCTTGGCTCTGATGAAGAAATGCTCTCGGAATATGGGGAGACTCTTCTATGCGTGCCTTTGTCTCTCTGTGTATCCAGCCGGGGGTCTCTCTCTCCCCCTCCCTTTTTTTGTCCACACTTGCAAGGGAATGGCACTTTGCTATTTATAGGAGTGAGGTGTGATCATTAGGGTTTGCAATGATTGCCCCTTAAAAAGTCGGCGGTTTGAGAATTAATTACCAATTTTCTTGACCCTATTTCGTTGGCAATTAATCTGGGCCGTTAATCTTGATTGCAACAAATCTGGGCAGTTAATGTTGATTGCGCCAAATCCATAGGGGCAATTAATGTTGATTGCCACGAATCTTCGTGACAAGCTCGGATCTCCTGCCACGTGTTCAATCTGCTTGATTGCAATAAATTTGATTTGATCCGGATAATTATGATGATTACACTAAATCTGGTTGATGGGATTTGTTGATAAATCTTGATTGATTTGATGCCACGTGTCCAACCATCATTATGCTGCGAGCCGTAGGGACACGGGGGAAACTGATCTTCTGCCACGTGTCCTAACCGCGAGCCACAGGGACAGGGTGTCTGGACAGAGTCGCATAAGGGTGGCTTCTCAAGATTTGAACCGCATGAAGGTGGCAGCCGCATAGGTATGGCCTTCGAAATTTGAGCCGCATGAGGGTGGTTTCCAACTGAACCGCATAAGGCTGGCCACGTGTCAAGGCTGCATGGGCGTGGCCTTTCAGTATTTGAGGTGCATGGAGATGGTCCCCATGATCCGAGCCGCATAAAAGTAGCGACCGCATGGGGTGGCTTCTCAGGATTTGATCCGCATGAAGATGGCCTCCATGATCCGAGCCGCATGAGAGTAGCAGCCTCATGGGGGTGGCCTCCACCTGAACCGTATGCGGCTGGCCACGTGTCAAAGCTGTATGAAAGACTTTAGGATTTGATGGATCGTGCCAGCTATAAAGATTTTCTTTGTTTCCCTAGGAGCACGCCTTTATGTCAGAGTCATCATTGCAGCTTTATGTCAGAGCTGTCAGTTCACCTTTATGTCAGAGCCGCCTTGTTGTGTCAGAGCATTAACTGAGGCCGCTGCTTAATGGCCAGCTGTAGAGGCGAGCCGCATAAGGCCACGAGCCGCATGGCTATGTTGGCAACTTTTGAGCCGCATAAAACTCTTGAGCCGCATGAAGCTCTGAGAGATTCTTTGAATCGCATGAGACTCCCTCTGTTTTGAGCCGTATGGATTTTTCTGTTCTTTTCCATGCTTCTACAAGACCCCCTTCAAAGTTTTCAATTTATAAAATCGAAATACTTTGAATAAGAAGCATGGTTATGTCCACATAAGCTCTTTTGGCCGCATAGGATGTTATGGCCGCATGGACTTCTTAGCCGCATGGCCTTCTTGGCCGAATGGACTGCCTGGCCGTATGGACTTCCTAGCCGCATGGCCTTCCTGGTCGCATGGACTTCCTAGCCGCATGGATCGCTCTGGCCGCATAGACCGTTCTGGCCGCACAATGTCTTTTCTGCCATGTAGGCGTCATTGATTGCCCTTGAGCCATCTTTTGGGGGAATCCCAAGAGTCGGTTCATTAAATATTTGGATTTTGTGCTTTGATGAATCTCCTTTATGAGAGGGGACAAAATCCTAGGAGTCGGTTTTGCCTACAGCACACGACCCGAAGCGTTCATCGGTCCACGTGCCCCCCCTTGTCCTCCTATAAATAAGAGTAATTTGGAGAAAGAAACTCTTTACTCTCTTTCCCAATTTAAGCTTTTCTTGCCCTAACTGTCGTCCTCTTCTTTTTCTTCTTCGATCAACGATGGCCCCCAAGGCTTCCAAGGCTGCGGCGAAGGGTAAGGGAGTGACTTTTACGTCGACTGCGGCGCCTGAAGTTCATCCCGACGTTCACCCCGCCATTGCTGGTAAGGGTTTTGGCAGAAATTGTACAACTCAAAACTTCCACCATCATGGCTATATCGCATATTTTATGCGGGCCTTCTTCGTCTTCATGAATCTGCAAACTGTGCTATGTGTGTCGTATGTGCATCCCATGTCCGAGCCGCATGGGGGATGCCCCATGTTCGAGCCGCATGATAGCCGTCTTGTGGTCGCATGAGCACTTTGCAATTTGAACCGCATAAAGGCCTGTTGAACAGAACCGCATAAGTCCCTCTGAGCAGAGCCGCATGAAGTCCCATTAAACATGACCGCATAAGCCTCCCTTTGAACTGTGCTGCATAAGCTCATCTAGACTGGGCCGCATAAGGCTCCGCTGATCAAAACCGCATAAACTCCATCGAAACAGTGTCGCATGAAGCTACGCTGAGCCGAGCCGTATAAGCCCATCTGAACTGGGCCGCATGAGGCTGCGCTAAAACCGAGCCACATAAGCCCCTCTGAATTGGGCTACATAATGCATAAGCTCACGCTAAACAGAGCCGCATAAGCTCATGTTCAAACAGATCCGCATGAGCTCTTTTAAAAAGAACCGCATAAGCTCGCACTAAACAGAGCCGCATAAGCTCATGTGGACTGGGCCGCATAAGCCTAAAAGCACTAGGTGATTTTGTTTAGCCATCTTTTAATCTTGTTTCTCTTTATCTTTCTCCAGTGAATCTGCCAGTCAACCCGGCGGGAGAGCCTCTGGTGGGTCGCGTCCAGTCTGCTATAGGTGTACGATTCGACCACTTAGTCCAATATGTGACGAACCAGCTTCCCACAGATGAGCCTTTGGAGAGGCTGAATGCTATCAAGAACCAGCCCTTCTACTTTCTCTGCGCCATGATGAACTCGGGGCAATTTGAGGGAAAATACCAGAAGCCGACGTTCCTCTTTGGGGATGCTTTGTCTGTAAAGAACCCCCAAGTGCTGGATATATCTGAGAGTTAGGACTTTACTCTTGACGGGGTGGAGATCCATATCCCACCGATAGAGCGTCATTTTCCTCTGTCATGGTTCAACATATTACCGCTGGACAGAAAAATAGTGGACTCATTGACTCCAAGCAGGTCGGGGATAATCGTGGGAAACATCCATTACAACATAAATTTGGGGTCGACGTATGCGGAAGGGAACCGGTCAGTCGGTACGTGATAGGACTGGCTCCGGGTACCTTCATAAACGTATCGGGTCCCAATTTCACTCTCAAGCTGATACCTTCTTGAACCAGCTTGCTCGGAAGGGGTCCTATCTGTCGGCCGGTTGGCGTTGCTGAACTGGATAAACCCTATCCCTGCGTGGGCTATCTTGACCACGTAGATTCTACGAAAGTATGAGACTTTTCTGCGTGAGATCGGCCTCTACCACGCCATTCGGGGCACCTGTTATGGTCTACCCGTAAATAAGCTATTGTTCATGGCTCTCCTAGAGATGTACAACCGGCAGACGGGAACCTTCTTCACGCCTGGAGGGGAGCTGAGACTCGCTCTCCACGAGATGTACGTCATTTCCAAGCTGCCCTGGGGGAAGAAGTCTTTGAAGTGTACACCCCTACGAGCGAAGAGCTCGAGGATTTGGATCGGCAGTTCCCGGGCTTTGTTGCCGTATATCGAGAATTGTTATGTCACCACAGTACCTGTCACCAGACGGCCATCAAGAAGGATGGCAGCTCGGAGGGGAGCATTCATCATACCATGTCCTGGGTCTCATACCTTTTCACACTAAGCGCCTTAGGCCGGGTTTTTTCCCGAGATCCTCAAACCGAGGAGGAGGTACAAAGCCTGGCGTCGACTGCCAAGAGATCGAGGTCCACGGGCGACACATTTGGGAGTCGAACTGACTCCTTCAGTTATTTTTATCATGGTACTCAGCAACTGTCAGAGAAGGCACTCTTGGCAAGATTCCTGATGGTATGGCTACGTAACTGCGTGGTCTCGGGGGGACAGGTTCCATTGAGAGGATCAGCCGCCACTTTATCCTCCCCGCCGTAAAGTTGGTCTTTGGGGTCAGACTGGCCCTTCTTCCGGCCATGGTGTGCAGCATACACCACGACCTTCGCACCTTTTCGTCGAAGGTCATCGCCCATGACACGGCGATGGATTTTGAGCGCATAGAGCTGCCATACCATTATCTGATCGGGTGGCTGTTAATGCATTACCGGTCTTTGATAAGGCCTGGAGCAGAAGACGGCGTTACGGCTGATGATGCTTTTATTTCCGATTCCACCATCAGCCCTGGGAGTGAAGCACCATGCCAGCCTGTCGGAGGGCGCTGGCGAGAGTGGACGAATATGACTTTTTTGTCTGTTCCTCGTTTTACCGCTGAAGAAGAGAGGGGCGTACATATTGATGGTACCGGACCTCCTCACCTATTTGCTTGAGAAGATGCTCTTTGGCTGCGTAATATCCGTACAGCACCTAGTATATCGTAATCGCAACAACGTCTACCTGGAGCCCTACTTGCCGAGGTTCTCCCGCCAGTTCGGGTATAGCCAGCTATTCTTTGACAGTCCCAGCTCTTGCCTGGGCTTGAAGGTAGCGTCCTGGACGGTTGTAAAACCCTATTTTTTTAAAATTATTTTTTTATTATTTTATTAGACTTAAAAAATGAATTTATACAATCTAGGGTTTATTTTATTTTTTTAAATGACCTTAGCCATTGTTGAATTTTGGAACACAAGGCGACCATAAATTTTGCACGAAAGATGTAGCAGTGTGCTTTGACCAGTATATTAGCCATGTCGTGGGAGGCCTAGCCATAGTTCAGTCCGAACTAGGAAAACCAGGCCGAGTTGTGAAATAACATTTAAAATATTTTATTAGATATTATTTTATATATTGATTTTTTTAGATGATCCGGGTTGTCCAAACCAGTCGGAATTGGGCCCGAACCTATTTTAGCCCATGTAAGCAGGTAGTGTGACCAAATGTGACCATGAAGACATATTATATGTACTTAGAAATATTTCCTAACTATTTTAGAATTTTATGTACAATTTCTCACTATTTAAATATTTGTACAATTATTGGTATTTTATTATTAAATAATATTTTATAATATTGTACATGTTCCTGGACCCGGATGAGGGTGCGTAGTAAAGTTCACACGTTGGAACAATTTTATTATTTTATTATTACTAAAGTTATTTTGTGAAAATTAAATAGGCATTTTATTATTGTTGATATTATTTGATATTATGTGATATTATTATTGTTGCCTTTTATGGCAATTTAAATTTGTGTATATATGTAAAAATAAATTTTAGATGCATCATATAGTTAGATAATATTAAACTTTATTTCAAGTTTGAGGAGATTTAATAAATATGTTATTCTATTAGATATGATTATATTATTTAGTTGATTTTAATGTCAAATGAATTTAAATATATGTGTATGTTTTTAAGTTGATTTCATATATGAAAGATATATTAAAATTTTCTTTTTGGATTTTGTAGAAATTTGATTGGATTCATTATATATATATATATATATATATATATATATATATATATATATATATATATATATATATATATATATATATATATATATATATATAAAAAAGAAGAAAAAAAAGAAAAAAAATATATATGTTGCATGGTGGTCGGCCCCACCACCTGGCCGACCACCCACACATGCGCCCACAACTTTTTAGCAAAGAGCAGCAGCTTTTTGCCCCATATATTTGTATAGGCCGAACCCCTTTAAGGTTAAAGCACAGCAGCTTAGTAAGAGGCCGACCCCCCCCCCTCCCATATATTTATATATATAAGTTATATATATAAGTTTCGGAAAACCCTAACCAATCTCCTTCCACCTTCATTATTCTCTCTCCTACCTCCTCCTTCCTCGCCTCGGCACGTGTGCCAACCTCGTCGGAGGGATGGCAGTTCCGCCTCACGGTCGCCACGGCGACAACAACAAACAACAACAACAGATTCCCACTTTAAGGTATCCCACTTCCCCGATTAATTTCTCCTCCAATTCTAATCCTTTTTAGATCTGTAAATTCGTGTAGAAAGCCCTATGACCCTCTATCATCCCCTTCATATAGTTTTATTTATTCTGCAATAAATTCCAGGTTTAATTAAATTAAAATTATGACAAATCAGTTTTTAAAAAGCTCAAAACCCCGGTACGAGGTACGTTCCGAAAAAACCGGACGACCCCGTCGCAACCAAAGTACCGAAAGGTCCGTATCAAATTTGTGGATGTACAAAACTTGACGGAATTCAAATTGGTTGCGTATGCGCAACAAATTTGGTCTGTATCCGTCGAATTTTTTGCGTATCGGGCTTTTCAGAATTTCCCAATTACTTTGTGCACACTCATCAAATCGCGACGAAACTTGCGCCATTGGACTCAAAATATTTTTCTGGTCTTGTGAGTCAAGTTTGGTCCGATTCTGAGACCGTTGATCGGGACGCTATTTTGGCGGACCCAGAATCTCACTCAACGGACGATTTTGTGCACAGCCCACCGGAATCCAAAATCGGACATACCATTGGGTTCGTCTCGTCAAAACAAATTTGTAGATATATAGTTTGACGACTTTAGAGACCGTAGGTTCTGGCACGCATTTCGGTGCAAAGTGGGTCCAACGACGGACATCGTTTTGACCCAAAATTACGATTTTACCCATGTTCCAGAATTTGACTTTTGGACAGGCATTTTGTAGGCATATCTTTTATTCCAAACTCGTTCGTGATGTTTGTTTCAGCATCCGGAGCTTCTTGTAGATTTTGACTTTCGTGTTGACGATTCTGATTGTTGGATTTTGCTGGTTCTCGCACCACCCACAGGCAAGATACCTTGCCTTATTTACTGTTATAATTATATGCACTTTTATTTATTTATTTACTGCTTATTTTATTATTTGTTCTCAGTGGGATCCAGTACTTGCTATTTGTTCACTTTATTTTATTTCGGTTATTTTTTCTTCTTGTCTTTTGTATGCATATGGACCTAGTCTTATTGAATTACCTCCTGTTAGGGACCTTGGGAGGGAGAAGACAGTTAAATGTATGGGCTACCCCAAATCCAAAAGCTGTAGTAGCTGCGTACTACGATAGTCGAGTCGCGAGGGTCACTAGCCTCGAGCTATGTGGACTGATGGGTCACGTGGGCCGCTTGCCTCGAGTTATGTCGGCTAATAGTATTGGTACTGACGTGTGCGTGTTGTGAGTGTTACCTTGTCCTAGGGGAGTCAGCCTTCACCTGCCCATACATTGATATGTCTTCTAAATTACCTACTAGAAAGGTTAGGCGACCTTAGCAAATTTCATGCTCCAATCATGGCACGAAAAAATGTCACATCGTGGAATAGTAAGTTATCCCTTGTCCTTGTTTGGTTGTAGGGGTAGCCTACTGTTTCGATGATGGGATATTGAGCCGTGTTATGGTTTGGACACTTTTACTTTATCTTTATTTTATGGTGCATTTATATTCAGTTCATATGGCATGTTCTTCCTGTATCTTGTTATGTCCCTCTGAGGACCTGGTTATCTCTCCAGGGGTGTGCTTCTGTGATTTTGCAGGTGTTCTAGCCAAGACCGTGATCTTCTCCATTCTTTCGAAGACGATTGCGCTTGGTTCGTCTCGTTATTTTATCGATCACTTCTTGTACATTTTATTTGAGGTAGTTGGTAGTGGACTTTGTCTCCGCCCAACGATTGTATACATGACAAATTCAAAGTTGCTTTTATATCATTTATTTATCTAGTGGATGAGATTTAGTTATTATGGTTCTACTGTATTTTACAGCTTATGTATACATACAAGGGTTCCATATATTGGAGTGTACTTTGTATGTATACAGCTGACATGTCGATGTACCTAGTCCTACGTATTTTGGGACTGGGGCATTACATGTTTTTGTGGTGGCCCATGCAGGTCGAGTTTGTCACTTCGGTTACGTTACTGTACCGATGTGAACCTGCAACATAGGATTATAATATAGAAATCTCATCCATACAGTTTGACCTCTTCCCTTGACTTCAAATTCCGAACTCTTGTTCGACCTCCTTGAACTGCATCTTGTTTGATTCCTTTCTACCATCGATTCTTATTTTCGCGCTTAGAATCAACTAGGAAGATGACTACATTAGTATATGCTCATAGGTCACACATATGGCTAGAATGGTTATATTGGCAATTGGAATACATTCAAGACTCTAATTTAGTTAAAAAGTTTTTTTGTGTGATTTAATGATTAGTCATTTGTAAAGTAGAATATTGCCACGGAAAGTTTTAATCTTGAGATTTCTAAATAGTAAACACCATAGGATTGATACTGCAGGAAGTAAAAAAAAAATATATATATAGCTATAATCTTTATACCATTGATTTAAGAAATTGATTGGATTTTTTAGTTTTGATATTTATGAATTATGGGGTTATAGCTATACATCTTTGAACAAATATAAAATTGAATTGCATTTCGAGTTGTGATATTTAAAATTTTGGGTGATAGATATACATTTTTGAACAAATATAAAATTTATTGATTTTCGAGTTTTGATGTTTATGATTCATTGGATTATGGTTATACACCTTTGTACGATTATAAATTTGGTTTGAAAATGATTTTAGCTTTTAAAAATGGCTGTAGGAATTATTTAAATTTAGTTTTACAACTTGCGACTTTCGTGTTTAGTAAATTTTGAATTTTAAGTGGAAGTAATGATGGTAATTTTGGTTTACAATAATTGAAAACGATTTTTGGGAATTTCTTTTTATTTTAAATTGTGTCCTATGATTGAGGATTTACAAATCTATTTAGATTTTTGGTAAAAAAAAAAGGAATTTTGATGATAAGATTATTTGAAAATTTAGTTTAATGAGGGATTGCTAATATTAAAATTTTTGGAAGAATTTCGAAGGATGTGATGGATAGTTATTTTGATTGATTAAAGGAAGTTACCATTTAGAAGTTGTGATTTTGTTGGAATAACTTAGCATGAATAGAAGTTAAAATTGATGAGAGCATTGATCTTAAATTTTTTTGAGATTGCTTTTAATATGCTAACAATCTTATTATGAGTTATTTGAAAATTTCGGAGTGTTAAATTTTTGATTGATTGTGAAATTTTTATGGATTCGTAAATTATGAACTCTTGAGTTAAATAGTTGAATTTAAACGTTAATTTTGGAAAATGTTAGTAGTAACGAGATAAAATTTTGTTTTGAGATTTAAGAAAGTGATTTAAATTTTTATGATGAAATTGAACGGCTTGGAGAGAATACAAATTTTGGTGGTATATTTTTGAAAGTTTATTTTTGAAACTTTTGGAGGATACTTGAGCTAAAAATTTTAATGATAGGCCCCATGATAATCCTACTGAGTATTCCACACTAATTGCCATGTCACCCATGACCATGATAGTAGTATATACATAAGTGTTGTTAGTCATCTACCCAGCTATGTGACTATATTTCCATCTCGGCTTAGTCGACCTTCCTCCAATTCTAGATCTTTTAATTGCGACCTTCTAACCCATTTGCAATTTGAATAATGATCTAATGATTCCTTAACTGTATTCATCTAGAAGACTATCTTCTCTCCGAAATTGTGTTCCTAAATTATTTTACTGAATTCTTTAATTAATTTTATTTCATGCTTTAACTTGATTTTCTTTATTTTGTGCATTAATTATCACCTCGTGAACTCTCACTTTCTATTTTAGATCTTTTGGCATCCCTTACCATAACTTGGATATTTGGAGCACAACACTACACTTTCCCTCCCAACAAATTTCATATATAAGACCTAGACAAGCCCACCTTCCTGTAGACATATCATGTCCCACAAAAACCCATCTCCTTGTACTCTATTTCTTGATATGACCTTCTAATCAAAATGGCCAAACTATAATCTTTACCATGACACCAAAATACTTCCCGATTTCAATTAGGGATTCAACCTCGACTCAATTCCTTCGACCCGATATGTGTTTGTGTTCTACTAAATTCCTTAAATGCTTAAATTTGTACTTTATCTTGATTGCTTGACCCATTGTCCTATGATACTATTAGTTTAACTCTTGTAAGTTGGGTAGAATATCTCGCCATCTAACAAACCTTTTTCCTTGTGAACCACATTGGTAAGTTCACTTAGACTCTAAATTCATAGGACCCTACCTTATCTAGTCTACGAAGCCATAAATGAAGAAACTAGGACAACTGTATAGGCCCACACTTTGGGCAAGACTCGATTTTAAAAGATCTTGGACTATTTAATTTCCTTCATCATTACCTCCATTACTCATATTTTGACAATCTCATGCTGCTAAATTAGCTTTAGTTTTTGCAAGCTTATTCTTTTCGAGCTTGATCATGACATATTTTATTGGGTGCACCCACAACATATTGTCTAATCAGAACCGGTGCATGATGGTCTGATCAACCTATTGCACTTTGGTTCGCTTATCACATATTAATCTGCGTGGATGGTGACATAGTTAAACTAGTCCTAGAGTCACATCCGCGATAACCTTGACAACTCTCTTTTGAAATTATTGTCGTCGCCTATGAACCCCGCATTCGTACTCAATAGCACCGTCTTTGAAACCTTATTGTTCTTGTCTTTTACTTATTTAGAAAGACAATGCAATGTACTTGATAGATAGATGCAAGATATCACCTTTTGTTTTTCTATCAGCTATTTCAACACGAATTTGGATAGCCACTGACCAACTCATGTGGCTATACCCTCACCTTAAACCCTTCTTCTCCCCAATCCTAGAAATTTTATTGTGCCCTTCCAACCCCGCTTGAACGCTCGAGAATGATTCTAATCGTTCACTTAATTAAACCCTCGACCAAGACGATTAGTATCCAGTTCTCCCTTAAGGGATCACATTTCCTAAATGTCTAATTTACTCTCTTTGGCCAACTCAATTCCTTACTGTTCTCTAAAATTGGATATTCAAAAGTTTGTTACCATCACTAGCGCTCCTTATTCAATTCCATAACCATGATATATTTTTGTATATATCGACTCCACAATTTTCTACGGCATGGTGGTGTTGAACGCCGTTTTATCGCCTCCACCAAATTTAATTGCATTTTTGGTATTGACGAACTCTTCCTATCCCTCAACCCTATCTACCCTATTAATCCTAAATTTCGAGGACGAAATTCTTGTAAGTTGGGTAGGATGTAAAGCCCATTTTTTTTAAAATTATTTTTTTATTATTTTATTAGACTTAAAAATAAATTTATACAATCTAGGGTTTATTTTATTTTTTAAATGACCTTAGCCATTTTTGAATTTTGGAACACAAGGCGACCATAAATTTTGGCACGAAAGATGTAGCAGTGTGCTTTGACCAGTATATTAGCCATGTCGTGGGAGGCCTAGCCATAGTTCAGTCCGAACTAGGAAAACCAGGCCGAGTTGTGAAATAACGCATTTAAAATATTTTATTAGATATTATTTTATATATTGATTTTTTTAGATGATCCAAGTTGTCCAAACCAGTCGGAATTGGGCCCGAACCTATTTTAGCCCATGTAAGCAGGTAGTGTGACCAAATATGACCATGAAGACATATTGTATGTACTTAGAAATATTTCCTAAACTATTTTATAATTTTATGTACAATTTCTCATTATTTAAATATTTGTACAATTATTGGTATTTTATTATTAAATAATATTTTACAATATTGTACATGTTCCTGGACCCGGATGAGGGTGTGTAGTAAAGTTCACATGTTGGAACAATTTTTATTATTTTATTATTACTAAAGTTATTTTGTGAAAATTAAATAGGCATTTTATTATTGTTGATATTATTTGATATTAAGTGATATTATTATTGTTGCCTTTTATGGCAATTTAAATTTGTGTATATATGTAAAAATATATTTTAGATGCATCATATATAGTTAGATAATATTAAACTTTATTTCAAATTTGAGGAGATTTAATAAATATGTTATCCTATTAGATATGATTATTATTATTTAGTTGATTTTAATGTCAAATGAATTTAAATATATGTGTATATGTTTTTAAGTTGATTTCATATATGAAAGATGATATTAAAATTTTCTTTTTGGATTTTGTAGAAATTTGATTGGATTCATTTATATATATATATATATATATATATATATATATATATATATATATATATATATATATATATATATATATATATATATATATATAAATATAGATAACTATATACAAGATAAGTTTAGTTTAGAAAAAAAAGAAAAGAAAAATATATATATATGTTGCATGGTGGTCGGCCCCACCACCTGGCCGACCACCCACACATGCGCCCACAACTTTTTAGCAAAGAGCAGCAGCTCTTGCCCCATATATTTGTATAGGCCGAACCCCTTTAAGGTTAAAGCACAGCAGCTTAGTAAGAGGCCGACCCCCCCTATATAAGTTTCGGAAAACCCTAACCAATCTCCTTCCACCTTCATCCTCCTCTCTCCTACCTCCTCATTTCTCGCCTCGGCACGTGTGCCAGCCTCGCCGGAGGGATGGAAGTTCCGCCTCACGGTCGTCACGGCGACAACAACAAACAACAACAACAGATTTCCACTTTAAGGTATCCCACTTCCCCGATTAATTTCTCCTCCAATTCTAATCCGTTTTTAGATCCGTAAATTCGTGTAGAAAGCCCCCATGACCCGCTATCATCCCTTCATATAGTTTTACTTATTCTGCAATAAATTCCAGGTTTAATTAAATTAAAAATCATGACAAATCAGTTTTTAAAAAGCTCAAAATCCCGGTACGAGGTACGTCCCGAAAAACCGGGCGACCCCGTCGCAAACCGAAAGTACCGAAAGGTCCGTATCAAATTTGTGGACGTGCAAAAATTGACGGGATTCAAATTAGTTGCGTATGCGCAACAAATTTGGTCCGTATCCGTCGAATTTTTGCGTATCGGGCTTTTCGGAATTTCCCAATTACTTTGTGCACACTCATCAAATCGCGACGAAACTTGCGCCATTGGACTCGAAATATTTTTCTTGTCTTGTGAGTCAAGTTTGGTTCGATTCTGAGACCGTTGATCGGACGCTATTTTGGCGGGCCTACAATCCCACTCAACGGACGATTTTGTGCACAGCCCACCGGAATCCAAAATTGGACATACCGTTGGGTTCGTCTCGTCAAAACAAATATGTAGACATATAGTTTGTCAACTTTAGAGGCCGTAGATTCTGGCACGCATTTCGGTACAAAGCGGGTCCAACGGAGGACATCGTTTTGACCCGAAATTACGATTTTGCCCCTGTTCCAGAATTTGACTTTTGGACAGGCGTTTCCTAGGCATATCTTTTATTCCAAACTCGTTCGTGATGTTTGTTTCAGCATTCGGAGCTTCTTGTGGATTTTGACTTTCGTGTTGACGATTCTGATTGTTGGATTTTGCTGCTTCTCGCACCACCCACAGGCAAGATACCTTGTCTTATTTACTGTTATAATTATATGCACTTTTATTTATTTATGTACTACATATTTTATTATTTGTTCTCAGTGGGATCCAGTACTTGCTATTTGTTCACTTTATTTTATTTCGGTTATTTTTTCTTCTTGTCTTTTGTATGCATATGGACCTAGTCTTAGTAAACTACCTCCTGTTAGGGACCTTGGGAGGGAGAAGACAGTTAAATGTATGGGCTACCCCAAATCCAAAAGCTTGTAGTAGCTGCGTACTATGATAGTCGAGTCGCGAGGGTCACTAGCCTCGAGCTATGTGGACTGATGGGTCACGTGGGCCGCTAGTCTTAGTGAACTACCTCCTGTTAGGGACCTTGGGAGGGAGAAGACAGTTAAATGTATGGGCTACCCCAAATCCAAAAGCTGTAGTAGCTGCGTACTATGATAGTCGAGTCGCGAGGGTCACTAGCCTCGAGCTATATGGACTGATGGGTCACGTGGGCCGCTAGCCTCGAGTTATGTCGGCTGATAGTATTGGTAATGACGTGTGCGTGTTGTGAGTGTTACCTTGTCCTGGGGGAGTCAGCCTTCACCTGCCCATATATTGATATGTCTTCTAAATTGTCTACTAGAAAGGTTAGGAGACCTTAGCAAATTTCATGCTCCAATCATGGCATGGAAAAATGTCACATCGTGGAATAGTAAGTTACCCCTTGTCCTTGTTTGGTTGTAGGGGTAGCCTACTATTTCGATGATGGGATATTGAGCCGTGTTATGGTTTGGACACTTTTACTTTATCTTTATTTTATGGTGTATTTATATTTAGTTCATATGGCATGTTCTTCCTGTATCTTGTTACGTCCCTCTGAGGACCTGGTTATCTCTCCAGGGGTGTGCTTCTGTGATTTTGTAGGTGTTCTAGCCAAGGCCGTGATCTTCTCCATTCTTTCGAAGACGATTGCGCTTGGTTCGTCTCGTTATTTTATCGATCACTTCTTGTACATTTTATTTGAGGTAGTTGGTAGTGGACTTTGTCTCCGCCCAACGATTGTATACATGACAAATTCAAAGTTGCTTTTATATCATTTATTTATCTAGTGGATGAGATTTAGTTATTATGGTTCTACTGTATTTTATAGCTTATGTATACATACAAGGGTTCCATATATTGGAGTGTACTTCGTATGTATACAGCTGGCATATCGATGTACCTAGTCCTACGTATTTTGGGACTGGGGCGTTACAACGGTACCAGGGTATGGCATTATTACAACACGGTTCATACCCGAACCACCTTTTCGGTTCCTGATGGTCAGGCGCCAGGGAAGATTTTGTATATGGCGGCCCTATACCATATTATGGCGAGCAAGCCTCCCGTTAATTTTGACCCGAGTACCAGCTTCGTTGTGGGTACTGGCTTAGCGGAGAAGCCCAAGGGGTCTAAGACGAGGAAGAAGAGGGTAAATAAGATTCATGTGCCTGACTCTGAGTCCACAAATGCGGACGAAGAGGATGATGAGCATGATGTCGATAATTCTCTCCCTCCTGCGAAAGAGGTGATGGCGGATCAGCCGCCTGTCGTGCTATATGAGATGGTGGTAAATCAGCCGCCTGTTGTGCCAGAGGAGGTGGTGACAGATCAGCCGCCTCTTGCGCCCGACCTTTCACGCAAGCGAGACAGGCGTGAGTCTATTGGTGGCGTAACTTATCCGTGAAGTGGGCTACGGTAAGACGTCGTGGGCTGTTTATTAAAGAGAGACGTGAAGGTGATGACGCCATTTCGGAGGTGAATTGAATTGCGACCCTCACCTTCTTTAGCCCTTTCTTTTCTTGAACTATGATCTAATCATTTTCTTTCTTCCCTGTAGGCGTCAGAAGAGTTGAACTCTCGAGAACCGACCGCGGTTTTTAAAATCGATCCGGCCCTAACCACTTTGATTAGTGACATGTGTACCGAGATTAATTCTGCCGGGGTCCTCTCGGCGGCGACTGAGGCATCTCATGTTGCTGAGGTCTCAATCCAGGGCGACGGGGGCTCCGCTGAACCCGTCCCTGAGACTGCTGAATTTCGGCAGGGAGACGCTGACCTAGTCGTATCTCCTTCCGGGATGGCTGGGGCAGAGGAGCCAGCTGAATTTGGCTTAGAAGTCTCTGGTGAGGAGACTACGACGGCTGTGAACGAACCTCAGCTTCCACAACCCTCCCCTGGTAAGATAAGCCAAATCTTGACTAATGAGGAGGCTCATTTGCTCTATCATCACATCCTTCGGGTTAGGTTGATTGATGGTTGCTCTGGACATACAGGTCCTGCCTCTTCACAACCAATGGAGGACATCGTCCGGGTAGGCTCTGCCTGCGGGGATCTGGTGGAGGGGAGTGTGCCCCCTCCTCTTCCGACTTATATTGAGGAGCCTTCCGTTGGATCGAGTTCGGGAGATCGGATGGCTGCACAGCCGGGGCAGGGAGCAATGGTCCATGCATCCTCCCCTGCTCATGTGACTTCGGGGGTCGACCTTTCCGCCTTGCCGAGTATACAGGCTCTTCGGGCCGCGGAGGAGGAGTTAGCTGCTATTCACGCGTCTTTTCGCTAGAAATTTGTTTCCTTAGTGGCTGGGGTGGCAAGTTCTGGCGCATCTCCTTCGACACTGCCAGCTACACTTCCTCTGACGCCGTCCTCTACAGAAGTTCTGGATGAGGCGTCACAGGATGTAGTTGACAGTTTCTACCGCCACTTGAAGAGAGGGGTCGAAGCTGCTGTGGAGCGGAGGACCCCCTTTGCCTTGGCCCGATAATGCGCCCGAGGCCAGATTGACATTCTTAAAACCCTCCCTGGTGGGGCAGGGATAGCTGCACTTAGAGGCTGATCAGCTCGTGGCCCAGTTTCAAGTGCTGCGGCAAGCTGATATGTCTGCAGCAATAGATCAGGAGCGGGGCTTCCTTATTACTGTGCTGGAGAAGGTAAGGGTTACACGAGATACGTCGAGGCTGGTTATAATGAAGGACCGTGGCGACCTATCTCTTCAGTATGACCAGCTGAGTCGGAGGAGCGAGGATTGCATGGCTCGAGAGGCGGCCGCCTTCCGTGGAATAGTCGATACAAGGGAGCAGATCCTCGAGCTCGAGAGGAAGCTGGCTTTCTTGGAATCTGAGCTCGACGCCTCCCGTGCGGATAAAGAGCTAATCCTTCATGAGGCCGAAAAAGTCACTCGAGCTTCTACTAGCCTGGAGCGTGCTCTGAAGAAGCTTGAGGATGGCTGGCGGGCTCATGAGCACTTGGAAGATAAGGAGCTGCTGTCTCAAGAGGCCGAGCGCCGGGCCAAGCAACGGTTTGAGCGGTCGACTGTCTTGCTGAGGGACCATCTCATGGAATTATGTATCGCCGAACCATAGTCAGCCCTTTTCCTTCTTTTGTTTTCGTTCTTTTATTTTCTTGAGAGGGACGTGGTCCCATAACATGTAGTATCTTTGACTTTAAAATAAAAGAGTATGTTTTATTTTACCCTTCATTTGTATTGCTTATTGCGTTTGTGGTATTTGCCCCACTGGGGGGCGGTTTGTGGACTTGTTACCCTTGGTATACCTTGGTTTTAGGTACGGATAACAAGTTTGATGAGGATACTTAGAAAAATTCCACAGTAAGGTGGCCATGGAAGTTCCTGGTATCGGGAGAAAGAATGCCATGGAGCAGCTGGGCTCCCGGGGCATGATAAGGAATAAGGCGTATGTACTAGGAAACTTAGTACAACATTTATGGTCAATAGAGGATATTTGTGGGCCTATTATCCTTGGCGTACTCCGGTCTTGGGTACGGATAATAAGTCGAGAGAAAAACCAACATACTTACTCAGAGGTAATGAGGACAAGGTAAATATGAGGGTTTCTTCGATGGAGCCTTTCCACTCAGAGGTAAGGAGGACATGGCAGGAGCGGGCTCCATAAAGGGTACATAGAACAACTCAGAGGTAATGAGGACGTGGAAGTTCTATGTGAGGGGCGGTTTGTTTTTGATGGATGGAAAACAACTCAGAGGTAACATCGACATGGTTGTTTCGGAGGATTTGTGGATCTGTTAACCTTTTTGTGCACTGAAAGTGCAGGTATTGGATCATGAGGAGGGAGCTCTTTTAGGAAAAAAGTTCAGAGGTATAATCATACATGACTTACTACCTAAATGACGCGATATAGATTCATCTGTAGTGACCAGAGTGTAAGTTCAGCGGTACCTGCGGGTACATAACTCGACAATCTGGGAGATTTAGGATCAGAATGTAAGTTCAGCGGTACTAGAGGGTACGTAACTCGTCATTCTGGAAAATTTGGAGTCGAAATGTGAGTTCAGCGGTACCGGAGGATACGTAACTCGTCATTCTAGGAAATTTGGAGTCGGAATGTGAGTTCAGTGGCATCGGAGGGTACATAACCCAACACCCTGGGAGATTTGGAGGATGTCGTTTCAGGCGTAATACTTCTTCAGGAACTTGCCGTTGATGGACAATATGAGCAAGTCTCCATTTTGTTTTGCGAGGCGGTAAGCTCCATTAGAGAATACAGCATCGATGATGAACGGGTCTTCCCACTTTGGCTAGAACTTGCCAGCGATTTTGTGAGTCATAACCATCGGCCTCCGAACTGCCAGAACGAGATCGTCCACTTGGAATGTTCTGATTTTAACCTTCTTGTTGAAGGCTCCGGAGATACGGGCTTGGTATAGCTCGATTCGTTGTTGAGCTAACAGGCGCTTCTCATCTAGTGCCTCCAACTCTTGTAGTCGACGATGGTCATTATCATCTGTCATCAATCGATAGGTGAGAGCAACACGGAATGAGGGGAGTTGAGTCTCCAACGGGAGAACTGTCTCACTTCCATATACTAGAGAGAATGGTGTGTTCCCGGTGGCCGTCCGAATTATAGTACGGTACGCCCATAAGCATTCGCCAAGCTTCTCATTCCAGTCGCGTTTGTTTGATGACACGAACTTCTTGAGCAGCTTGATGATTGTTTTGTTGAACGCTTCAGCCAGATATTAGCCGTCGGGTTGTACGGTGTTGAAGCAATATTATGGATTCGGTGTTTGTCGTAAAACCGATAGAAGTCGTGGCTTGCGAACTGCGGACCATTGTCGTGGATGATCCTTCGGGGTAGTCCAAAGCGGTAGATAATGTGATGCTTGAGGAAGTTGATCACGTTTGAAGTCTTTACTTCTGCTAGCGGAATAGCCTCCGCCGATTTGGAGAAGTAATCTGTGATTGCGAGTATGAAGCGATGTCCTCGAGACGAAGGCGGAGTGATTGGACCAATGATGTCCATTCCCCATGCTTCGAATGGCCAAGATGCCACCATCGGATGTAGAAACTCGGATGGCTGGTGGATAAAATCTGCATGGACTTGACAGGCTTTGCATTTTCATGCATAGCCTATTGCATCTGCAACCATCGTAGGCCAGTAATAGCCCATTCGACGAAGGCGATCCTGTAGTTTTGGGCCAGGCTGATGGGCCCTACAGATGCCATCATAAGCTTCATGCACGGCTTCTTTGGCTTCTGTATTTGACAGACACCGAAGCAGTAATCTATCATATGATTATCAATATAGCATTTTCGTCTCCGTATCATAGAAGAATCTGAGAGAGCGCCTTCTGATAGAAGTGGCTTTCTTTGGATTTTCTAGCAGGATATCGTAGACAACGAAGTCGATGAATGGTTGTCTCTAGTCTGGTGCTTCGTCGATAGTCAGAGCTGAGTAACTCTCAATACATTGAACATTGTCCTTGGGACAGACCAATTCACGGCCTATTATGTCAACCAAGTGGTGAGCATGATTCGGAACTGCTAAGGAAGCGGTAAGGCCTGCTAGGGCATCGGCTTCAATGTTCTGGAGTCTGGGAACATGTTCTATGAAGAACCCTTCCAAGGATGAGATGATGTCGATCGCTATTTGGTGATAGGGGATCATGTCTTCATGACGCACTTCGTATGAGCTCCGGATCTGGTTAACGATTAGCTGTGAATCTCCGTATGCTTCAAGGTACTCTACCTCCAGCTCCTTTACAAGTCGGAGGCCAATGACCAAAGCATTGTACTCGGCCACATTGTTTGAACAGGGCTCCGTGAGGGAATAAGCCCGATTGATCACTAGTCCGGTGGGAGAAATCAGCACCATTCCGACTCTAGCGATGATGTTGCCTTTGGGCCCAGTTCTAGAAGCGCCGTCGAAGAACATTCACCATACAGTTTCGTGGGAGGCCATATTTGAATCGGCAACCTCATCTGGAATCTCCACGTCTATTCTGGTTAACTTCAAACCTAGATGAGATGCTAAAAAGTCTGCCAAAGCTTGACCTTTAATGGCCTTCTATGGGACGAAGATCATGTGGTAGGGAGACAATAATATCGCCCAGGTAGCGAGGCGGGAGCTGAGTGCACCTGGCTTGGTCATGAGGACCCTGAGGGGGTTAACTCTTGATACGACATGGATGGTTTGTCCCGTGACGTAGTATCGCATCTTCTGAATGGCAAACACCAGAGC
Organism: Iris pallida; assembly: GCA_029216955.1. Taxonomy (NCBI): domain Eukaryota; kingdom Viridiplantae; phylum Streptophyta; class Magnoliopsida; order Asparagales; family Iridaceae; genus Iris; species Iris pallida. The sequence continues at coordinate 23,866 of JANAVB010019752.1, forward strand.
AAGGCACTCCTTCTCCACGACAGTGTATCGATGCTCCGGTCCTATTATCATTCGGCTGAGGTAATATATAGCTTGCTCATGGCCTGCATCGTTGTTTTGTGCTAGTAAAGCACCTAGAGAATGCTCCATTGCTCGCACGTAGAGCAGAAATAGTTTTCCAACAATCGGGGCCACCAGGACTGGAGGGTTCGACAGATATTCTTTAATGCCGTCGAAGGCGCGCTGGCATTCTTCATTCCATACGAATGAAACGCCCTTCTTTATGAGGTGGGTAATGGCTGACATCGTCCGGAGAGGTTGGAGATAAACCTCCTGATGTAGGCCAGCCTCCCTTGAAGGCCTCGGAGTTCACGGAGATTTCTCGGGGGACCCATCTCCATCATTGATTTCGTCTTCTCAGGGTCTATGTGGATACCCTGGGAAGTAATGATGAAACCCAAGAACTTTTCGCTGGATACGCCTAAGAAGGATTTTATGGGATTCATATTCAAATTATGCGCTCGCATCAGATCGAACATTGCCCTCAGATTATGCAGATGATCATCCTTAGAGCGGCTTTTGACGGCGATGTCGTCGACGTAGCATTCTATTATCTTACGCAGGTGGTCTCAAAAGATGATGCTCATAGCTCTTTGATAGATGGTGCCAGCGTTCTTTAAACCGAAAGGCATGACTGTGTAGCAATATGTGCCAATTGGTGTTCGGAATGATGTATGCTTTTCGTCATCAGGGAACATCTTGATTTGGTTGTACCCTGAGGAACCATCCATGAATGACATACGCTCAAAGCCGCAGGTGTTGTCAATCATGATGTCTGTGATAGGGAGGGGAAACTCATCCTTAGGACACGCCTCATTCAGATTGCGAAAGTCGATGCAGATTCGAATCTTTACATTCTTCTTGAGGACTGGTACTATGTTGGTTCTAATTTTAATGCTCGACATTTGTGCTTTAAATTTTGATTTAGATTATGCCTTAAAGCCTTGATGATTTGTTATTTCTGTATCTTTTCCAGTTTAACACCCCTGATTGCTTGTAAGTTTTGATACCCTATGATTGTTTTGGTCTAGTGTAACTAGTATACCTAGATGAGACTTACACTACCACCGTATGCCATGACCCTGTATGCCATTCTTTTAAATTGTATGATTTAGGTAAGTTCTGAGACTTTGATTGTGGGGGTTTGACCTAGAAGGAGTATGAACATTTTAATTTTGAGGACGAAATTTTTCTAAGGGGGGTAGGATTGTAACACCCGGTTTTCCAAATGAGGGTAATTTTGAACTTTTATAATTTTGATTAATCGATAATAAGATTTAACTCATGTTGTAATTTTTGGTAATTTTTTTAATCAATTTAAAACTATTTAAAATGTTGAATTATGATTTTGATGGTTAACTAGTTAATCCCTAGTTTTGCTAAGCTTAGAGACTAACAATGGGGATCTAACCATGTGATTGGAATGACTATTTACAACTTTTTAGGCTAAGGGTATTTTGGTCATTTTGTGACTTTTGAATTATTTAGGATTTTGATTAATTGGTAAATTTTAGATTATTTTTAATAATAATTAAATTGATGTATTATGCTTTTGGTCATTTTTTATATTTTAATATTTTGGGAAAATTTTATATTTTTAATATTGTTTTTATTGGATTTGTTTAGTCGGGTTTGAGTTTCATCTCGTTTCGACTTGTATTGTGACCTGGATAGCTTGAACTCTAGATGGGACCCAATATTAAGTTAAGCATGGCTCACAAGATCCAACATTAAGTTAGTTAATTAAAATAATTTTTATCATGTTAGAATGGTTAAGTTAGAGACTCAAAACTAGATCATTTTGACCCCAAACTTGAACCTAGTCTAGACTTAACCATATGAAACTAGAGAGGGGCAATTAGGACATTTCTCATTAGCCCTAATGGACTCTTTATGGCAGCCACCTTTAGGAGAGAATGATTCATTTCATTCATTGCAATCTTGCCTCTTTTATTTTCCTTTTGTTCTTACCCAATTTTAGAGAGCCTTCCCATTGATTTGATCTCCAAATCAAACCATTCCTTCACCAAACCTTCCCTCAATCATTCCCATTCTCCAAGGGAAGGGTACTACCAAGGATTGGAAGAGGAGTGTAAGGAGGAGTATCAACTTTGAGGGATCTTCGTATCGGAGCCGTGTCCTAAAGGATTTCATTGGGATTCCACTCCCAATAGGTAAAACCCATCCTCTGAATCAATTTTATTTGTATATAAATTAGTTTTGAATCCGTAGGATCTATCCTCATGCATGTATCCCATTTAGATTCAAATTTGAGGCCATTTGGAGCTCTCTTGAGGATTTTAGATATGTGTCTTGTGTCCTACTTGATAGATCCCAAATTAGGACACCCCATGTGTATGTATGTATGATAATAGTTTAAATAGATATTTAAATTCAGTTTTATAATGGTTAGAGAGTGGATTGATCTTAGTTAGGATGGTTAGAATGAGTTTCATATGGATACCTATGTTTGTATCCAAGTATCTTGGCCTATATGTGTTCTTTTGTCAAATCCGTCATAATTTTCATCCACGTTTTTATTAACCAAAGTAACTTAGAAATGTCATAACTTTTAGGTTAGAACTCTGATTTATCTTCCATTTTTTTTGAAAGAACCGTATCGAAGTTACCTTTCCAAATATATATTTTAATAAGCTAAATTCTTTCTGTAACTTTCTGCAGAATTATTTGAGTGTCAGCTGTACGAAAGACGAACGTGTATCGGTATTTTTGCGATTTCGGGAGCTTCCGGACGGAAAAATGTGATCCGTTTGAAGTTTTGGAAAGCTAACACGAAGGGCTACAACATACTTTAATCCTAGAATTTAGTGAATGCCCAATTGGTACAGTATTGGTTTTAAGTAGAAGAGTGACTATACGATATATGCATTTTGTGTAACCTATGAGCCTATGTAGTATGGATATTAAATGAATATAGAGTATGTAATGCATGATATGTTAGATGAATGAAATGATATATATATATATATGATATATATTCTCTTTATATTAATGTATATATATGGTTGAATGCAAGCATGTGGGAATGTAATTAATATAATTCATATAAGCAATGCATGAATGAAAGAATGATATACAATGCACGCATGAAAGTATATAATGAATGCTAGATATAAATGTAAGATATATATGTAATGATAGATATGAATGCATAATGTATAAATATTAGAATATAATATATAATGATAACATGTATGGTAATGTAGAGTATATGATGCAAGCATGAATAAATGGAGGAAATACATGTATATAGGTAATATAGAATGTAATATATGAATGCAAGCATGCAAGATAATGTATTGTATCCATATATGATGTATTCAACTTAAAGATAATGTAATATATGAAAGGAATGAATGCCAATATATAACATGATATGTAAGGTAATGCATATGATGTGTGCATGTTTGTATGTCTCTATGTTAATGTATGAAATGATATGAATATACAATGTATGCATATGTATAAAACATGTAGGTAATGCATAGATGCATGAATGAAATAAATGTTTGCAATATGTTAATATAAATACAAATATCTAATATGCATAAATGTAAGTATAATATAATACAAGTATACATGTATGTATCATGTAAATGTAATATACATAATATGTATGTATGCATGTATACAAGGTAAGTATGTATATATGTATTTCTAATAACTGAGTTAACATATAACCTTTTACACACATGCATTCATACACCCTTTGACATCATGTATCCCATGTCACATACACCTACCTATCATTAAATTTTAGAACATTAACACATATCCTTTCACATACATGCCAAACACACACATACTTACTTACTCTTTTACCTCTCTTTCTCTCTCTCTCTCTCTCTCTCTCTCTCTCTCTATATATATATATATATATATATATATATATATATATATATATATATATATATATATATGTGCCTATATATATAGCTTTCCTATATATATATCTATGTATATGAATATGTGAATGTGAATAATATATATACATTATATGACTAAGTTTGTGTGCCTTGTTAGCTTATGGTTTAGTTTTGTGCTTGGTTTAGCAAGTGACTTAGGCTATAAGTTAGTAGCTATCTTGGATACTTGATTTGCATATACTTAGTTTCTTTAGACCTAGAATAACTTGTTTGACCTAATTTAGACTTGTTAGACCTAGTTTGACCATAGTTGACCTAGGTTTGACTTTCAGGGTTGACCAAGTTGACCAAGAGTTGACTTTGGTCTAGATTAACCTAGAATCATGTAGAATACATAGTAGAACTTCATATTGCCATTTTGGACTTGTTGTGACTTGTGCTGTTCTGATTAGGAGCCAGACACCTCTTCTCGGACAGTATATTTACTTTGGACATTCAGACACCAGGCGAGTACATTCTCTGATCTTTTCATACCTGTCTGGACTATATTCTTGCTCTAGATTACTCTACATGATGCTGACACGTATCTTTACGGCTTAATACTATATGGATCCCTTCCTGAGATGTTATCCCTCTATGGGTGCATCGGGTATTTTATGTTCATGTACTTTATCATGTGCATCAGGTACTCCTTGTACTCGTACTAGTTCATGTTTTTACATGTTCTCATGTGCTTCATGTGCTTTCATGTGCTTTATCATGTGCCTCATGTACTACTTATTACATGAGTTCACATATCTTAGCTGTATTCATGTGCCTATAACGTAACTTGAATGGATCCTTGTGTATTGATTGGGGCGGGGTGAGTATAATTGGTTATGTGAACACTATCCCCAGTAGCTGTATTCATGTGCCTCCTTAGTTGTATTCATGTGCCCCTAAGCCGTTTACATAACCATATTGTACTCTAAATCACGTAGCCACTTACAGTCTCTACTATCATGTATTTACTTTCAGTTACAAAATATCTCCTGTTTACTCGTACTTCTTTTTCAGCACTTCCTGTATTTTACTCTATTGTATGATTTATACTCCTAACCTGCTATGAACTGTTTGAGAGATATGTGCTCGTTCCCGTCCTGACTGGACCTGTTGATAAATTTTACAGATAGCCTGGAGGTTGCCTGCTAGCCTAGAGGAGACACAGTAGATGTTGTATAGATAGCTAGGGTTTGCTTATATCTTATTTTCAGTTGTCTTGAGTTGTATTTATTTTATGGATTACGGTATTTGAGCTTTGAGATATATTTCTGGGTTGGTGTATCTTAGACACTTAGACTTCTATCTGCTGTATCTCTTTTGGATTTTATGTTTTATCTATCTTCCATTATGCTCTACCTTAGATGTGATTGAGTTTACATTCTGCTATGTCACCCCCATTCGGGGAGTGTAAACTGCTTAGCCTTATATTGTTAGATGCATGAGACCTAGGACAGCGTTCTACCGCCGACACTGCGGCGTAGGCTGGACGTACCCACGTCTCGTGCCCTTACTCTAGGTTACGGGTCGTGACACGTTTTTAATGGTGGCCCATACAGGTCGAGTTTGCGTAGTGGTATTCGAACTAGAGTACCACTACAGCCTGCAGTAGGATTAGGATATATTTTGAAGGTACTCAATCACAGTTAGGATCCCTTGAGAGATTCCTGGGACGACCCTTGAGAATCTTATTTTAACTTCGATTTGAAAACTCTTTTCCCTTGATTTGATTTATCTTTACTTTCTGTTGTTGAATTTGATTTTGATGGATTATTGTTGAATTTGAGTTTGTATTTATTGATTTTGATGGATGATTGTTGAACTTTGAATCTTTATGTTAGCTGTGGCATCCGAGTTTGTATTTATATGATTTGAAGGATTTTTGTTCATTTTTGAATCTTGTTGTTCGTTGATAAATTTGATTTTTGGGTATTCATTGTTGATTTAATTTAATTTTTGTCAAGATGAAATTATATGGGCTAGGTCATCTAAGTTTTGGAATCTAGTCTTCTATAGTCACATTAGCCAGCATGGTGAGGACATATAGTCTGATTTTGGATATATTTCTCGGGTGTAGAAATTTAAGGTTTTTGCAGCCAAGCTAGCGGCATCGCGAAAATGTTAAATACCACGATTCTAGAGGTATGTGCCTAAGTCGAGGACTTTGTGATTATCGTAGCCTTGCTTACTAGTATGACGAGGATTTAGAGCACCATGATTTTGGATAGACGCATATGATTATCAGATTGTACCTTAAATGTTTTTGAACATGTTTTCTCTGCTTTTGTTTCAGCCCTTCAGAAAAAAAGAATTATTATTTGTTTTGTTTTGTTTTGTTTTTCTTCTCATTATTTAACTTAGGAGTAGCTTTAGCTATTTTTTTTATAAACCTTTGTGTAACTTCTTGCTATGAGTTTCTTCATAATACAATGAATCGATGATTTTGCTAGACCTTATCTTGGATTTGATATTATAGCTCTGGTTTCAAAATGGTTCTTCGTTTAAACATATAAGCAGAACAGATTTTATCGTTATTTTCTTCTTGCTATTATTCTTGTATTAAATAATAATAATAATAATAAAACTGTCTTGATTACATCAATCACCTACTTTGCAATCTTGGTAGGAATCTAAATGTTGGTCTTGATATAGAATTTGATTTTTTTTATTGGGACACGAGAATATATATAGCGGACATAGACACTTGCCTGATGCGTATGCATGTTACATTTTGATTACCAACCTATCTGAATATATATTAATATGTTGTTGATGTTTAAATTCTTAAAACCCCAGTATTTCTGGTTCTCTGCTTTTTCCAGCTTAAATTCGTAATTTAAATATAAATTTCATGTTATTAGTTTTGTTACATCACTGCACATGTATGTTCATACAGGATTTCAATTCTTAAAGAAATTGGTTGAGTTTTGTGTTTGAAATTGTCAAATCTAAGACCGTGTGCATATTAACCCTTAATACTGGATTTTAAATATTAGTTCAATCTGTTGTTTTAAATGTAATATTTTGAGCTATATACATTATTGTATGTAGGAATATAATGTTAGGTTTCACATTTTTTTACATGTTAGGTTGTGACAAACATTGGGTTGGTTTGATGTTCGAAATTCTCCAAAATCCTAAAACTGAATACATGTTAACATTTTTTTTATTGATTGCAGATGTTTAGTTCAATTCCAGATTTAATATGTAATATTTAGAGCTGTATACATTGTCGTATGTAGGGATATTATGTTAGGGTTTCATCTCCATCATGTTAGAACGTGTTGGGAGCATTGAGAATTGGTTGTGATGTTTCAAATCCCTAAAAATCTGAAACTGCATTATGTTAATATTACACTGGTTTAAATGTTAGCTTATTTCAGATTCTTGTATGTAAATGCTGAACTAAAACTGGATTTAACCTTTCAATACTAAGCTATAATCCTGTACAAGGACACACACACCCTAACTTAGTATACACTGCCATATAAACCTAACCCTTTCTCTCTATGTTATGTTCATATATCTATAGATATATATAGAGTTTATGCATACATGTTATAATGTATATAGATACATAACTAAATCTCTACCTCTCTATACATATAGATATATGTATATATATGGTTAGCCATGCATGTTATGAGTAAATAGGTTGTGCATTGTAGATTATTTAACCAACATGCCATGAGTAGTGTAACTTGATAGCTATTGTTTTGAAACCCAAATCCTCCTATACACTTTCATGTATATTTCACACACACACATGTCTACTATCTAACCCTATGAACATGTCCACATACACTCATACACACACGAACCACATAACCTTTACATAATGCTAGCTTTTCCCCTTCTAACACTCTCTCTATATATATATATTGTGATTGGATTTTAATGCTCGACATTTGTGCTTTAAATTTTGATTTTGATTATGCCTTAAAGCCTTGATGATTTGTTATTTCTGTATCTTTTCCAGTTTAACACCCCTGATTGCTTGTAAGTTTTGATACCCTATGATTCTTTTGGTCTAGTGTAACTAGTATACCTAGATGAGACTTACTACCACCGTATGCCATGACCCTGTATGCCATTCTTTTAAATTGTATGATTTAGGTAAGTTCTGAGACTTTGATTGTGGGGGTTTGACCTAGAAGGAGTATGAACATTTTAATTTCGAGGACGAAATTTTTCTAAGGGGGGTAGGATTGTAACACCCGGTTTTCCAAATGAGGGTAATTTTGAACTTTTATAATTTTGATTAATCGATAATAAGATTTAACTCATGTTGTAATTTTTGGTAATTTTTTTAATCAATTTAAAACTATTTAAAATGTTGAATTGTGATTTTGATGGTTAACTAGTTAATCCCTAGTTTTGCTAAGCTTAGAGACTAACAATGGGGACCTAACCATGTGATTAGAATGACTATTTACAACTTTTTAGGCTAAGGGTATTTTGGTCATTTTGTGACTTTTGAATTATTTAGGATTTTGATTAATTGGTGAATTTTAGATTATTTTTAGTAATAATTAAATTGATGTATTATGATTTTGGTCATTTTTCATATTTTAATATTTTGGGAAAATTTTATATTTTTAATATTGTTTTTATTGGATTTGTTTAGTCGGGTTTGAGTTTCGTCTCGTTTCGACTTGTATTGTGACCCGGGTAGCTTGAACTCTAGATGGGACCCAATATTAAGTTAAGCATGGCTCACAAGACCCAACATTAAGTTAGTTAATTAAACTAATTTTTATCATGTTAGAATGGTTAAGTTAGAGACTCAAAACTAGATCATTTTGACCCCAAACTTGAACCTAGTCTAGACTTAACCATAATGAGACTAGAGAGGGGCAATTAGAACATTTTCCATTAGCCCTAATGGACTCTTTATGGCAGCCACCTTTAGGAGAGAATGATTCATTTCATTCATTGCAATCTTGCCTCTTTTATTTTCCTTTTGTTCTTACCCAATTTTAGAGAGCCTTCCCATTGATTTGATCTCCAAATCAAATCATTCCTTCACCAAACCTTCCCTCAATCATTCCCATTCTCCAAGGGAAGGGTGCTACCAAGGATTGGAAGAGGAGTGCAAGGAGGAGTATCAACTTTGAGGGATCTTCGTATCGGAGCCGTGTCCTAAAGGATTTCATTGGGATTCCACTCCCAATAGGTAAAACCCATCCTCTAAATCGATTTCATTTGCATATAAATTAGTTTTGAATCCGTAGGATCCATCCTCATGCATGTGTCCATTTAGATTCAAATTTGAGGCCATTTGGAGCTCTCTTGAGGATTTTAGATATGTGTCTTGTGTCCTACTTGATAGATCCCAAATTAGGACACCCCATGTGTATGTATGTATGATAATAGTTTAAATAGATATTTAAATTCAGTTTTATAATGGTTAGAGATTAGATTGATCTTAGTTAGGATGGTTAGAATGAGTTTCATTTGGATACCTATGTTTGTATATCTTGGCCAATATGTGTTCTTTTGTCAAATCCGTCATAATTTTCATCCACATTTTTATTAACCAAAGCAACTTAGAAATGCCATAACTTTTAGCTTAAAACTCAGATTTATCTTCCGTTTTTTATAAAAGAACCGTATCGAAGTTAGCTTTCTAAATATATATTTAATAAGCCAAATTCTTTATGTAACTTTCTGTAGAATTATTTGAGTGTCAGCTGTACGAAAGACGAACGTGTTTCGGTATTTTTGCGATTTCGGGAGCTTCCGGACACGAAAATGCGATCCGTTTGAAGTTTCGGAAAGCTAACACGAAGGGCTACAAAATACTTTAATCCTAGAATTTAGTGAATGCCTAATTGGTACAGTATTGGTTTTAAGTAGAAGAGTGACTATACGATATATGCATTTTTTTAACCTATGAGCCTATGTAGTATGGATATTAAATGAATATAGAGTATGTAATGT
>JANAVB010019753.1:0-28683 GCA_029216955.1 Iris pallida
CATTCATTCACTACTTCCTTATCCTCATTTGTTTTCTTGTTCTATATTGCACATCTCCTTAGCTTGTCAAAAGTTGGTTGTCTCTTTATTTTGAACATCATGTGTTACAAATTGAATGTTTGAGCTTATTATGTTGATATAGACAATGCCAAACCAAAAACTACCTATATTGCAAGTCATTTTGAACTTTGATTATGTTGTTACTGTAATAAAGTTGGACATCATACAATTATTAATTTCTTGTGAAGATGCTCTTCCATTATCATTCCCTTTAACAATTTTTATTGGTTTCTTCAGTGAATAATAACAGGGGAAGGTTTGCACCTGGTAGAGGTGGTGGGTTTTGCGGTGGTGGAATGAGAGGTCTTGGCAATTATGGAGGTGATATGGATTATAGAAGGAATTATAAAACATGGCAGAGTTGTTGAGAAAGTGACAACAACAACGGTAGCAACAGCAGCAGCGGTAGCAACAACAATGGTAGCAACAACAACCAGCGGTAGCAGTAACAACAATAACAATGAGAGCGGAAATTAGAATAATGTATTTGTATTTTTGTATTTGTAGTTGAAATAATTACAATCAATATATTTTTATTCATAAATTGTATTTTTTTTTTGTAAATGGAAACATAATCAACAACATTTCAAAACTGTTGTAAGATAACATTATAACAACTTTTCTAAATATTGTACAAAACTTTTAAACCATTGTAGACATTATATTTATAACATACAAATATTTATTACAACGTTTGGTAAACATGACCGAATAAAATATACAATATTGTTATAAGTTGTATAAACCTTTTTAACAATGTTTGTACACTATTGTACAAAAACTATGTACAATGTTTACTGAACGTGGTAGATATTATTTTTACCACATTTTCAGAATGTTGTTGAAGTTATATTTGCAACACTTGTAATATGTTTTAAAAATTAATTTTACAATACTTGCAAAATCTTGTAGAAAGGTTTTTACCAAATTTATAAAATTTTAACAATGTTTGTAAATTGTTGCAGGAAGAACATCTACAACGTTTTTACAAAGTTCAAACAAACATTGTAGAATATGCCCCCCTCTTTTACAACTCTGGATATAACAACCTTCTATTAAACGTTGTAAAATACCTTTTACAACATTTTTTTAACGTTGTAAAAAGGGTTTTTTCTTGTAGTGGCCCTTTGGCCTTTTCCTCCCCGACGCAACTTACACATACTTCTGCACTAGCGCAACATAAAGAGAAACACTGTTTAGTGATTCCCTCTTTGCCATCAAACCAAAAGTTTAGTAAGAAATCACTAAATCAAGGAAAATGCTCTTTAGCTTTTCCTCATTCTGCTAGAGTCATTGACCGGATGGAAAGTACTACTAATTTAGATAGGAATTCTATTCTGCTTAACAGAGACAACCAAATCTCTATCGGGAAGATGGTCTCTATTTAGAATAAACTTTTCATGCAAAAGGGTATTATGCCTACTCCAAAAAGGTCAGGGCAGGATCTACCAACCCAATGTATTTCAAGATCCCGACAAGGCAAACTGCTAGTATTTCAAGTAGATGCACAAGTAGCTCCCCTATCAGACTTGTGTACCTATATCAACAGGTGTCAATTAGGGTCAACCTCGAGAAATCACAAGATGTATCAAGCGCAACCTGCACCAGTTGCTAACTTACGCCAGAGGAAGAATTCTGAGAGGAAAAATCCTGAGACTTATGCTAACCAGCTTAACACGTCCTTGTACACTCAAGGTACGGGACACCTCAAGAACAGGAACCATGTCCCGAATATCGTCAAGGACTACATTCCTGCCACTTTTTCTCGTCCTGGTAGTGACCTCCGTGAACTCTTAATACAGAAGGGGAAGGTTGCAAATCCATCCCGTCCAGCGGTGGACCAACAGCAAGGACATCATTGCAATCACCACCATGAAGTTGTCATCAAATTCTGCTGTCAGTCAGCCAAGCGGTCCGTCTTTGACCGTTTGAATTATGTTCAGACTCCTGAAGCAATCCTAGTAGACGAAGATGAATTACTCTATGCTCCTGTCAACATGGCATCTCGAAGCACTAGAGGTGGAAAACATCCAAGACATAATGCATCCCGTAATCCATGAAACAATACTTAGATCGGATTCATGAATCCGGTGAAGGAGTTTATCAGTATACTAGATCAAGAAGCCGAGAAATAATCGGTCAAAGAAAACTTCTTGATTCTAACCAAAATTCCTTTAGTCAAAAAGACATCTCTATCACTTATTCTGGGGTAGTTCTTTATGTGACTTTGATGCTGACAGTGAAAGTTCTGAAAGGACTATCCTTTCCACTAGCTCGTCTTCAAAGGCTAGAGAAGTGACTGCTTATGCCATCACAGAAGATCAAGATACTTCCAGTTCTAGCAGTCAAGAGCAAAGAATCGCTGCTTTGGAGGCTAGTTTGAAGAACATGGCTGAAATAATGACAGGCATACATGCTGTGATCATGGCACAACATACAGTTCCACTGGTCGCGAATCAGATTCTGACTCAGGAACCTGTAACAGCATCAGCTCCCATCAATATTGATCTGGGGGTACAGTCTCCTCACACCACTTCCATTTCTGTGCAGGCTATCCCAAGTCAATCTGGTATTGGAGGTGGTACCTATCATGCAGTACCCCCTCCTAATGTATCAAATCAATCTACTCATCCACAATCAACAGGAGATACCAATGAGACTGTAAAACTTTTACATACTCAATTCGAAGCTTTCAAACAGAAAGACGGCTTGCAGAAGCTTGGGATCAAACAGCCTTATCCCATATAATAGAAAGAAGTCCAATTTTCTTCTAAATACAAACCTCCTACTATTATGCTGTTTGATGGAAGCACGTCTCCAAGTCAATACCTCAATCACTTTGAAGTAATGACTGATCAACTTCAACCAAATGATGCTCTTCTTACTAGAGTTTTTGTCGGCTGTTTAGCTGGTGCAGCATATGACTGGTATCATAGTTTACCAGATGGTTGTATAACCTCTTTCGTTGGCTTAAAACAAATGTTCTTGAAACGATTTTATGACGGAACCAACGACATGACTATGTCTGATCTCATCAAAATTAAACAACGGCATAATAAAACTACTGAACGTTTCATTGAACGATTCTGCCGTGAAGCATTCAAAATGCCGCTCAGAACCCAAGATGCTTTGACTATAGACACTTGCAAATTAAACTTGTTGCCTATAATCAGCATATGGACAGATCAACACAATTCCAAGACTGGCCTTCCTTTATAGTGAACGCCAAAGCAGCAGAAGAGAGCACTGACAAGTTCAAGCAATTAGGTATTCAAATGTCTAATCTTGACAAAGATGAACACGCTACACCAAATAATAGTGTTCGTCAGAACAATCGCAAGAGCAAGAAGACTTTGGCCATTAATTTTAAAGGCGAAGAAGCCCTAGCCATCAATGTAAATCAGCCAACATCTATCCCAACATCACCATCACAACGGACACCACGTCCAAAAGAAGAATACTCTTTTGATGAAGATGATATCATGAGTATCTTTGATTGCCTTATTAAGAGCAATAAACTTCAACTGCCAGAACCAAAATGGCCAAATGAAGTTGGTAAGACTGACCATCCTAAATATTGTGTTTACCACAGGTTTATTGGACATCCAACTCGAGCGTGCTATGTGCTTAAGGGTAAAATTCAGAAGATGGTCAATTCTGGTACAATTACACTCCAACAAGACGAGAAAACTGTAACGACTAATGTCATCTCTTTACAGTTTGGAGATTTTTCAGCTCAACTTGTGCAGGACGGTGTCATCCCTATCCCGAGAACTACTCTAGAGACTGTTAATCTTCCACCTGCACGAACTGATGGTCTTGTTCCTCTGTCTACTGATAAAGGAGAAATTATTTAGATCCATCCAGATTTAGTGGCGGACTTTAAAATGCCATCTTCTTCCACCAAGTCTAAGAAGGCCACTAAAAATAAATCATGTCATATAATTTCATTTGGTGAACAGTGTCTTCCACCTCTAACTGCTACCTTCATCTCGGCAGCAGATAATATTTCTTCTTCTTCCCCTGCTGAGACAACATTGGCAAAATCATAACCCAGATACCAACCAACTTTCCATCTATATAGTCCACAGTCTCATGAATTAATGACGAAAATGGGATATGATCTACAAAAGGCCTCTGGTTTGAATCATGGAAAGGGATCTCCTGTACCTCTTTCCCTATGTCTTTCTCACAACCAATTTCGAGTTGGTTTAGGTTACTGGACGAACTCTCCATTCTGCCAAAAGAAACCTTCCAGAAATAAGATCCAGGCAAAGAGTTACAATATGGTGTCCTTTGAGCCTGTATCTGAAGAAGAAGTCTTGACTGGTACCAGGTCTGGGAAACCTTACCTAAGAGACACTACCAAAATACAGGCAAATAGCGATTGAAAATTAGCGACGACGTAATCAGTCGCCAATTAGCGACCGACAAGCGACTTACGGGCGACGAATTTTTTTACTTAAATTTTTTATAAGTTTAGCGACGGATCAGCGACCATTTAGCGACGGAATATGTCAACCGACTGATTAGCGACAGATATATACGTCGCTAAGCTGCTGTAAATGTCGAAACGGAAGGATTAATTTTTATTCTAAATTTTTTTCATAAAGGTAGCGACTAACGAGTGACTACTTAGTGACATTTCCATGTAGCGACGGCGTAGCGACAGAAAATTTCCGTCGCTAATTTGCTGTGAAAATTCGAAAGTTACTTAAATTTTGAAAATTTCCCAATCTCTCTCTCACTCTCAAAATCCTTCTCTCTTCTCCCCTCTCTCCCCCCCGACCGGCGATCACCCCCCCGACTGCGTCCCCCTCCGGCGGCCCCCTCCTGCGCCCTCCTCTACTCCGGCCCCTCCCTCTTTTCCTCCTCCGATCGAACCCCCTAACGACCCCCTCTTCTCCTCCTCCGTCGAGCCCCACCTCCGACGACCACCTCCCTCCGGCGTGCTCCCCCACTCCGTCCCCCCTCTTCTCCTCCTTCGAAACCCCGTACACCCTCCCTCTTCTCCTCCTCCGTCGTGCCCCCCTCCGGCGACCCCCCCTCCGGCGACCACCCCCTCCGGCGTCCCCCTCTCCGGTGCCCCCCCTCCGACGTCCCCCCTTCTCCGAGATCCTCTTCGTGACCAAGGTTCGAAACGCTAAACCCTAATTTGCATTTATTTTTATTTATGCTTTGTTTGTGTTTTATCAACATATTCTAGGGTTTCAATTTCAATTTCGTGTTTGAAATTTATCGGTATAGTAGTGGGTATAGTAGATAAATAGAAATTTATCGGTATAATAGTTTTAGAAATTTGACGGGACACGGACACGAAATAAATAGGTGTAGTAGTTTTAGATTACTAAGGTAATTGATTGATCAATGCGATATATACTTGAGTATCAATTTGATACTTGAGTATCAATGTGATACCTAATTATACTAGGTTTGTTTTATGAGTGAATGTACGTGAGGGGTACGTCATACCAAGTTATACTAGATTTGTTTTATGATACCAAGTGATATATAGCATCTTAATTCTTGGTGCAGAATCATTCACGTGGATTAGAACAATAAGTCGATACTTACTTGACCGTTCGTGGATGTACAATCGGCAACATGAGAGTATGATTGGCTCGACGGACGATTTCAAGGCGGGCGTTGAGAAATTTCTCATATATGCAAGTAGCCATGCCGATTTCAGGGACGGAAGGCGCATAAAGTGCCCTTGTGTCAAATGTAAGAATATACCATTTAGAGAGGTGTCACTCGTGAGAGAGCACCTTTACAAGAAGGGTTTCATGCCGAACTACAACGTGTGGATTAATCCAGGAGAATCTCCGGCTTCGCAATCTCAGTCCTTTTTCAATACCGAGGTAAGAGATTCTACTCTCGAAGATCATTTTGAATATCGGCAACCAACAAACTTAGCACGTGAGATGGTATTAGATTTTGCTGTGGCACGTGAGGATCCGAATCTTGATGCAAAGGAGTTCTACGATATGTTCAAGCATGCTGATACTTCATTATATCCGGGTTGTGATTCTCATTCGGTATTGTCGGTGGTGATACGGCTGTTGAACCTTAAATCGTATTTTCACTTACCGTAAGAATGCTATAAC
Organism: Iris pallida; assembly: GCA_029216955.1. Lineage (NCBI taxonomy): Eukaryota > Viridiplantae > Streptophyta > Magnoliopsida > Asparagales > Iridaceae > Iris > Iris pallida. Next base: position 6,168 of record JANAVB010019753.1, read on the forward strand.
TGGATAATTCAGCTTGTAAGAGAGTTGTTGCCAAAAGGATCAAATGATTTGCCTGAAAGATTCTACAAGTCGAAGATGATGATGCAGAAACTCGGATTGGGCTACCAGAAGATAGACTGCTGTCGAAATGGTTGCATGCAATACTATAAGGAGAACAGTGATAAACACAAATGCATTTTCTGTGACGAGGACCGGTACAAGCTAATCCGGGGCAAAGAAAAATCAATTGCCCGGACACGGATGCGCCCGTACAAGTACATGCAGTTCTTGCCAATCACAAAGAGGCTGCAGAGGATGTATATGTCTGTAAATACTGCACAACACATGACATGACATAACAAAGAACGGAAGATGGATGAAGGAGAATTATCTCATCTTGCCGATGGAGAAGTATGGAAGCATTTTGATCGATGTCATCCTAATTTTGCTGCGGAGCCTAGGAATGTTCGTTTGGCTTTATGTTCTGATGGATTCACTCCATTCGGACAGTCGGGGACGCAATACTCTTGTTGGCCGGTGATTTTGACCCCGTACAATCTACCACCATGGATGTTCCTGAAAACTCCTTACATGTTCCTCACACTTATCATACCCGGTCCAAAAAATCTAAAGAAGAATATCGATATCTACTTGCAACCGTTGGTGGATAAGTTGAAACAATTATGGCAGTTTGGCGTCCAGACGTTTGATATATCGATGGAGCAGAACTTTCAGATGAGGGCGATGCTCATGTGGACCATCAACAATTTTTTAGCTTACGAGATGTTATCGGGGTAGAGTACTCTTGGTATTATGTCATGTCCGATATGCATGGGGAAGAGTAAGGCATTCCGCCTTTGTAGGAGCGTAAAAAGTGCTTCAAAGAGATAGAGCATTTCACTCAGATCAACCGCTTTATGCCTAAGACAGGCTAATCACTTTACGCCAGGGTCAAGCCAATGGTTTTTACGCCAGGGTCAAGCCAGTGGTTTTATGCCGGAGATAAGCAAACCACTTTACGCTGGACAAAGCTGTCAAGTCATGCATTTAATACAAAGTCTGACATAAAGATTTACTGATAGCGTACAACACAGAATTCGAAGGGATTTATTTTTACACAGAGACCAATGTTGTCTTTTAGTATGTGGACTGAGCTATTTTACGCTCACAATATGGCTTCTCTTACGTATGGAGATTATATGAGTTTTTACGCTCAAAAGTTGACGTGTGCATAAAGTTTATTTGGGCTACTTTTACGCTCAAGGTTGTTTATCAACCACTTTACGCGGGAAGTCCATGTCAGGGCTATTTTACGCCTAGTCTACTACTTTACGCTCAGAGTATATTTGGGTTGTTGTTTACGCCCTTTCCTTCCTGACTACTTTGGAACGTGGTTTGCCTACATGGCTTTTATACCACACATCTCGAAGAACGTGTGTACGTGCACCCTATTCTTATTGAAATAATGGGACGCATGTCAACGTATGCAGAGGATGACTTCAGTCATGGGTGGCAGTTATTAACGTAAATACAGAAGTTTTGCTGGGTTTTACGCACAGAAAGCCAAGTCTATAAATAGACTTATTTTTCTTATAGAGACACACACAGAGAGACAGGAGAAGAGAAAACAGAGAGATTAGAATTCAGAGATTTTGATTCTCGAGAGCATCCTTCTTCAACCTTTCTTTCAGAACAGAGTGAAGCAAAGCAGGAAAGCATTCGGCCTCGCCATCAGTGCCCAAGTGCGTCGATACCTTTCTGGTGACTTAGTTCTTCCGGTTGTTCATCTTCTAGCAGTGATCTTCATCATCATCGTATGGTCCAAGGAACAAAGTGATCGCCTTCAGATCAGACTTCCATAGCAATACTTTCCAGAATAATTTGTACTTCTTGTACTCTTTCAAGTTTTATTTTCAAAAGCCAATTTCAAGGCATTTTGTTAAGTGAAACAAAATGGCGACTCTGCTGGGGACGACCTTCTCCTCCGATGAGGAGGCAATTGCTCAATACGATGATGTGTCGATCGGATCGACAAAGAAGACTCTGGTTGTGCACTTTGACCAGACTGCTTATGAAGAGATGCTCCGAACTGGGGGTGGTTCTCGCCGCTCCAATGTTCAAAAATCTCGCAAAGCACGAAAAGTTTGGATTCCTAAATCCAAAACAGCTTCTGATCTCTCTGTTACTTCTAATGGCAAGGAAATTCTTTCCACTCCTGTTGTAGAGGCTCCCATCTGTGATGAGACAGTCTCTACTTCGGTGATACGCCATACGCGTAAAAACAAGTCTTCCGTTTGTAATGAGGCAGACTCTCCAGTGTTACGCTCTGGGCGTAAAAATCAGGTTTCATGCCCTGTGCGTAAAAATCAGGTTTTACACTCTGAGCGTAAAAATATGTCTTCCGTCTGTGATGTGGCAGATTCTAATGCTTTACGTTCTGAGCGTAACAAAAAGTCTTCCGTCTGTGACGTGGTAGACACACAAAATTTACGCTCTACACGTAAAGGAAAATCTCCCGTCTATGACGTGGCAGATACTCATGTTTTGTGCTCTATGCGTAAAGGTAAATCTCCTGTCTGTGACAGTGTAGATAAAATTCACAATGATGCTCCTGTATCTAAAGTGAATATACCTGCACGCATGAAGCATAAAAACACAGTTGGTAAAACTTCTATTTTTAACCAACAAACTTCTTATACTGCTGTACGTAAGGTACCAAACCTACAAATTACATGCAATGAAGATGGAGTCCTTCGTGCTCAAAAATCTCAGGATTTACGCACACAACTCCAAGCGCGTAAGAAGGTACAGTTTGGTTCTGCTAACGCAGCTAGTAATCTTTTTTATACTCCGGGGACCAAACGTTTTTCTACCCCAAATGTGATAAAGAAGACTACTCCTTCTTCTGATCTACGCGAGTTGTTAGTACAAAAGCGTAAGAACAGACAATCTCCCGTGATACTCCTCCAAGAAAATCATCACAGTGAGTGTCATCAGATTGTAATCAAATGTTGTTGTTCGGCTTCCAAACGGTCAGTTTTTGATCGGTTAAGTTATAATGTGCCTCAACAACAAGCTGATGACCAAGAACATGAGTTGTCATATGCGTCAGTCAACATGGCATCTCATACCAACAGAGGACGACGTCCTAGACGGAACACGTCCCAAACTCCAGGTCAACAACAATTCAACAGACTTCTTGATTCCTTTGAAGGAGTATATCAGAATACTAAATCAAGAAGACAAAGATAATTGCAGACTTCTGATTCAGAAGCTGGGGGTACTCAGTCTCTTGAGTCCAAAACTGATAGCGTCGATTCATACTTCTATACTAATCCCTCTATATCTTCAAGAGAGGTTGAATCCTACGCTATTGGAGATGAACCAGAGACGTCATCTGCTAATACAGAACAACGTCTCACTGCCGTTGAGCAATCACTAAAGGACATGCTTACCATGATGCAAAGCATGCACCAGATAATATTGACTCAGCAAACTGCTCAGCCGGCAGTAGTAACACCGGTGCAAGTAGCAGCACAAACTCAAGATAGTCAAGGGACTGATATACCTTTGAATATCCAAGAGCCTGCTGTTAATCAAAATTTTGCATCTCCAGATCCCATCATTCCAGAAGATGTACCATCTCCGGTAGGGGTTACGGTACATCCAACAACCATTCAATCAAATGTGCTGCCGCAAACCAGTGAAGCCATTCAAGCAGTATGTGAGCCCAAAGCATAGTTTGAAGTTTTGAAGCACAAGGATCAGCTCCAGAGGTTAGGGATTAAGCAACCTTATCCTCCTCATTGGAATGATATACCTTTTTCACCGAAATTCAAGCCACAATCAATGGTATTGTTTGATGGAAAGGCTTCTCCTAGTCAGTATATCAATTATTTTGATATTATGACTGTATATCTGCAGAAAAATGATGCTCTTCTCACTCGAGTGTTCATTGGATGCTTGACGGGTTCAGCTTACGATTGGTATCGTAGTTTACCCGACAATTGCATTTTGTCTTTTGACGAATTTAAGGCAATGTTTCTCTCTCGCTTCTATGTAGGAGGTATGGACATGAACATGTCCTCCTTAATAGAAATCAAGCAAAAGGAGAAAGAAGATACTCGGACGTTCATTGAACGTTTTCGACAGGCGACTCTAAAGATGCCTCCTGGTATGCCAGATTTAGCGTTAATTGATACATGCAAGATAAATCTGCGACCATCTATTGCTGTCTTTACGGGTTCCCAATTCACAAATTGGGCTTCGTTTATTATAGCAGCAGTTTCTGCCGAGACCAATGGTAGGTTGGCTCGTGAACATGGGATGATTTTTGCCTCAGAGGACAAAGGAAAGAAAGGAAATCCTGGTAATAACTCTGGCAATCGTAATGTAAAAGGAAAGTACGCCCTTATGGTAAATGTTTCCAAAAACAAAACGATGTCGAATAATCAGGAGTCTTCTAGGCCAAAAGAAAAATACTCTTTTGATGAGAGTGATATCCCTGGGATATTCCAATGTCTGGTGAAGAGTGGCAAACTCCAGATCCCGGAGCCAAAGAGGCCTAATAAGGTGAATCTGACTGACAATCCTAAATATTGTATCTATCACAGATACATAAATCATCCCACCAGGGCTTGTTATGTCCTAAAGAAGAAAATCCAAGAGCTGATTAATGTCAATGCCATCTCTCTAACTAATGATGAGCATACGGTAACAACCAATATGGTTTCTCTTCAATTTAGGGATTTTCCTCAACAAGTCTCAGATAGAATTGTCCCAATTTCGAAGGCGACGATGGAGATTGTGAATATCCCGCCTGCCAGGGAGGAAAATGAAGGATTGCTGCCTCTCACATTAAAGAATGGTGAAATTATGTGGGTACATCCTGACTTAGTACCTGAAATGGAAGATGAAGGTAAAACTTCAAAATCCAAGAAAGGTAAGAAAGTCAAAACCTGCAACATGATTTCTCATGATATTCCAGATCCTGATAATTTGGATCATTTATGGGATGGTATTCCTTTGGAAGATAGACTGAGAGGATTAAACATATGTCCTCCAAATCTGGCTCCTCCTACCAAGCTCAAGCTTACTCATCAGCAGTGGTTAGCCATGAATAGTGTTCCCTTATATAGGATACAACAAGTTTTCGCTGCTTATGAAAAAGCTCCTATAGGGATTTTTCCTCATATCCCAAATCCTTCTCCTCCTATAGCTACAGAGACTTCTATTCCTCATTCTCCTGTAGTTACAGAGATCTCTTCTTCTTCCTCTGTTGAACCACCTGTTAAAAGTCTGCTGCCTACTCACTTGTACAGTCAGCAATCTGTCCTTCTCATGAAGAAGATGGGTTATGATTTTCAAAAGGCAGAAGGTTTAAATTATGATAAAGGTATGCGAGTTCCTTTACAAATTCAAAGTCAAAAATCTACTGTTGGATTGGGTTTTGAGATTCCTCATAACAGCCCTCGTAAGAAGAAGGCTAAGAGAAGGAAGACTAAATCCTACAATATGGTACTTCCTTCTTCTGAATCTGAAGAAGAAACCTTTGCTGGTACAAGATCTGGGAAAGAGTATCACAAAGATTATAAGGGATCCTCCAAAGAAGCAGAGAATGTTGAAGCACCACCAACTCAACCATCTCATGTTCCTGCTAAACCATCTGTGGTTGAAAAGGGGAAACAGAAAGCAGTACGCTTTGACGTCCCATTGAAGTCTACTTCTAGTCAAGGGGTGGTGATGAAATCCTACAAATTTGATATTCTAGCCCAGTTAGCCAATACTCTGGCTAGATTATCTATCTTCGAGCTGCTTCGTCTTTCTAAAGAAAGCAGGAAGACTTTGAGTGAGGCTTTGTTGCAAGATGACTCCTGCTTAGCTCAACTTAAGACTCCTGATAATACACCAGTATCGTGTCCGCAATGTCATAGTGTGATGGAAGCAATTCCCAATATCACCTTCATACAAGAAGACATGCTGTTGAAACATAACAAGCACGACAGGCCTTTGTGCTATACTGGGTATATTGAATCCACTGAGGTTGACAGAATTTATATTGATCCTGGGTCTTCTATTAGCATAATTCTTCAAAGCATGCTAAGACCGTTGAGGATTCCTACTAGTGACTTGACTTACACTAGTACCACAATAGTTGGTTTCAACTCTGGAAAGAGTAAGCCACTGGGGAAGATTTGTCTAAAGATTCAGATTGGTGATCTTCGAACTATGGCAACATTTTATGTTATTAATTCAGACGTATCCTACAACATCCTTCTTGGAAGACCGTGGTTACATGAGCATAATATCATGCCTTCAACTCTCCACAAATGCTTTAAGTATGTGGATTCCCAAGGGGTTGTGAAGACTGAGTTTGCTGATATCAATCCTTTCAAGGGTGTCGAAGCCTATTTTTCTGATTCAATGCTCTACAAACAAGAACATGTGAAAGAGATATCAGATATAGCTGAAGATCGATCATTTGCCGAAGATCAGTCTATTAATGAAGATCCGCCAGAAGAGCAACCTTTGAAGATCAAACTCAAAGGGCGAATCCAATCCCAACCTGTCAACAATCAACCTCTGATGATCAAGGTCAAAGGAAGAACTCGAGCTTCATCTGAGGAATTAGTGAATATTCCTGTCCAGAGCCTAGTTTAGCCTCTTATGATCAAAGTCAAGGGACGTACTTCTCGTACGAATGATCCAGAACCACCATTGATCATCAACCTTGACAAGTCTATGCAAAAGACGGATGATAGTCCTTTAATGATCAATCCAAAGCATAGTAGTCAAATTGTAAATGATGTAAATATTGATCATTCTATACTTTTTGATATCAATGAAGATTTCCTTTTTGAGTATATGGCTGTCAAGTTTATTGAAAGAATGACTTTATCTTCTGACGATCAAAGTCATCAATCTAAAGACAACATAGATATTGAGGAAACTTTATATATCAATCATAAAGTGAATTCCTTTCCTCCTCATGTCGATGTTGGACCTTATGCTCAAAGGTTCCTAACATCTTCTCCTTATCTTCTTCCTGTAGTTACTTCATCACAAGCTTGTGTAACTTATAGACGTCATGAAGAATCTTATTTTGTGATTCCGTCTAATAAGAAAAACAAGCGTTAAATTGTGTTTGGCCTAGCTAGAAATATTCCTGTTGCTCAGACAGATGATCTGAGAGATAAAGATAAAGGAAGAATCCAAATAGACAAATATAGTCAACAATCTATCAAGATTATCCAGAATATGAGATATGATTTGAAGACTATACAAGGTCTCAATCAAGGCAAGGGTAGACGATTACCTTTAAGTGGTGATCCATTTTATCAGAAAACTCGTCATGGATTGGGATATGATCTGTCTCACATGTTCAGTGACGATATACAAGAAGAATCCTCTTCTAGCTCTCCGCAATCATCGGATTCAGAAGAAATTCAATTCATCGAATCTGACATGTCTCACTCTTCTGATGTTAGAGGAGGTTATTATGATGAATCTGAGCAAATATTTTCAGTTAATATGGTTCAAATTGATGGTGAATCTGAACCATTTGAGAATGATCCTTGGGCCCAACAAATGGACACTCAATGGGAACTTCGTTTTGAACAGCGACAGCCACCTACAGAGGATGAGGTTGTCCAGATTGATGTTGGAGATGGAATTACGTCCAAACCAATATTCATCAGTAAAAACCTTTCTGAAGATAAAAAGGAAGAGTTGATAAAACTGATCAAAGAATATATTGACATCTTTGCATGGAGTTATGAGGATATACCGGGTCTAGATCCTAAAGTTGCTACTCACAAACTCAATATTTTGCCTAATGCCAAGCCTGTAAAATAACAGCAACGACGTTTTAGACCAGATATGATGGATGCAATTGAAGCAGAAGTCAAAAAGTTGATTACATGTGGCTTTGTTCGTGAAGAGCAACACCCGGATTGGGTTGCCAATATTGTTCCTGTTATGAAAAAGAACAAAAAAGTTCAAGTTTGCATAGATTATCGAGATCTTAATGCGGCTTGTCCAAAGGACGAATTCCCACTTCCCATTACTGATGTCATGATAGACAATACATGCAGTTTTAAATGCATGTCTTTCATGGATGGATTCTCAGGATACAATCAGATCAAGATGCATCTCGAAGATGAGAAGCATACTTCTTTTCGAACACCCCTTGGGGTTTACTATTATACGGTTATGCCATTTGGTCTTAAAAACGCTGGTGCCACGTATCAACGGGCTATGAGCAACATCTTTCAAGAACATCTACGAAAAATAGTTGAATGTTACGTAGATGACATTGCTGTTAAGAGTCGATCAAAGGATGATCACATTCAAGACTTAAAGACAGTATTTGAATTGATGCGTCAACATCAATTGAAAATGAACCCTACTAAGTCTTTTTTAAGGGTTTCCAGTGGCAAGTTTTTAGGATTTGTCATTACTTCTCAGGGTATCCATGTTGATCCTGATAAGGTTAAAGCAATTCTTGAAATACGTCCTCCTCGTAATCTGAAAGAACTCCGTGGCTTTCAGGGTCGCATTGCTTATATCAGGAGATTTATATCTAATCTCTCTGGGAGATGTCAACCTTTCTTCCGCCTATTAAAGAAGGGTGTATCATTTGTTTGGGATGAAGCGTGTCAGAAAGCCTTCAATGACATTAAGCAATACCTTACAAATCCACCTGTTCTGGTACCTCCAGTAGTAGGAAGACCGTTTTTGCTATATGTTCGAGCTTTGGATCATTCACTTGGTGCTCTTCTTGTACAGAAAAGTGATATGGGTCATGAACAGGCAATTTATTATCTTAGTCGAATGATGGTCAGAGCAGAACATAGGTATACTCCGGTAGAAAAGGAATGTCTGGCCTTAGTTTTTGCTGTCCAAAAGACAAGACATTATGTGACGGGACAGACTATTCATGTCATCTCCAGAATAAATCCCATTCGGGTATTGATGAGAAAACCAAGCATTCTTAACTCCAGGTTAGCTACCTGGGCGATGTTGCTCACTCCTTATGACATGGTCTACGTACCTCAAAAATTAGTAAAGGGTCAAGCATTAGCTGATTTCTTAGCAGCTCACCCTATACCTGAAACATCAAAGTTATATGAGGACATTCCAGATGAAGTCGTAGATTGTAACATGACTTTGAAGAATGACATCTGCTAATTATATTTTGATGGAGCATCACGGGTAGGACCTAAAGGCAATATTGTCTCTGGGGTAGGAATCGTCTTGGTTTCTCCTGACAAAATGGTCATATACCGTGCCTATTCTCTCAATGAGCCATGCTCCAACAATGTAGTAGAATATAATACTCTATTGATTGGTCTCCAAGTAGCAAAACAATTGGATATTGAGTTCCTAGAAGCTTATGGAGATTCTCAATTGATTGTTAATCAAGTTAGAGGAACTTATGAAGTCAGAAATCCTGATCTCATCCCTTATCATCAAGTGGTAGTCGAGTTGGTCCTTTCATTCAAAGGATTCTTCATTGAATTCGTACCACGTTCTCAGAATGTAGAGGCTGATGCTCTTGCTAGCTTAGCTGCAGACTTGGCTGTTCCAATCCGAAGACAAAATATAATTACTTTGTTGGATCGAGACTTATTCTGTGTTAAGAATAATCTGTATATTGAACAGAGTTATATTACGGAATTAAATTCCCAGCAGATGGATTGGAGAAGACCATTCATTGATTATGCGGTTCATGGGATTTTACCTGAAGATCCAAAAGAAGCTGCATTAATTAAAAGACGATCATTTCGATTCTATTATGATTCATCTTTACATATGTTATATCGCCGTTCATATGATGGACTCTTCCTGCGCTGTCTCTCGAAAAGTGAAGCCAAACAAACACTCCGAGAAGCTCATGATGGTGTTTGTGGTGCTCATCAACCGGGTCCGAAATTACAAGACCGCATTCGAAGAATGAGATATTATTGGCCTTCTATGATAGCAGATGCTGTAGACTATGCCATAAGGTGTAAAGCATGTCAGATTCATGCTGATTTTATTCATCAACCGTCTGAATTTCTACATCCTACAGCAGCCTCTTGGCCTTTCGAAGCTTGGGGTATGGACATCATTGGTCCGATCAACCCTCCTTCTGTTAAAGGACATCGGTTTATATTAGCTATAACCGATTACTTTTCTAAGTGGGCAGAAGCAGTCCCCCTTGTTGAAGTAAAAACATCTAATATGATCAGCTTCATCAAACATCATGTCATTTATCGCTTCGGGATTCCTCGACGAATAATTCATGACAATGGACCATAATTTGCCAGTCAGACATTTTATCGATTCTGTGATAAGAATCGAATTCAAAATCTGGCTTCTACGGCTTATAATCCAGCTGCTAATGGTTTAGCCGAAGCTTTCAATAAGACGATCATCAAACTTCTCAAAAAGTTTGTCTCTTCTAATAAACGTGATTGGAATGAGAAACTTGGAGAATGTTTATGGGCTTATCGAACAACAGTCCGGACTCCTACTGGTTTTACACCATTTTTACTGGTTTATGGATGTGAGGCTATCCTTCCATTGGAAATCCAGATTCCATCTCTTCGAATAGCCATTGTTAATGAGCTAACTACAAAGAACAATGATCGTTTACGACTTCAAGAACTTGAAGGATTGGACGAGAAGCGTCTTCAAGCACAACAGCATATTGAGCTATATCAAGTCCGTATATCTCGAACTTTTAATCGTAAAGTTAAAGAGAGGGTATTCAAGGTTGGCGAGCTGGTATTAGCCATTCGAAGACCGATGGTGATGACTCACAAAAGCAAAGAGAAATTCCAAGCAAAATGGGAAGGCCCTTATGTGATCGAGACCGTGTTTTCCAATGGCGCCTATCGGTTATCCAAGCCCAATGGAGATCTACTCATGATGCCAGTTAATGGCAAATTGCTTAAGAAGTACTATGTATAAAAAAAAAGAGAAGGACAGAATGAAAATAAATTTTTTTTTATTTTTGTTCTGAACAAAGGATTAAGGACGAGGACCACTGCCTTCCTTATTAAATACATAGTCGGCCAAAGCATCAAAAGCATCGTTGCCCGAGTTCATAAAAAACGTGCAGGCAGCCATCCTCAGTACTTCTTCTTCAGGAGTTTTTCCTGGCTCAACTAAGAAAGAGAGGATGTCTTGTGGTGGCTTGGGCGTAAAAGAGCTTTCGCCTACTTCGGTTGGGCCTGATACAATTGGCTCAGCGGGGCACATTTAGATGATATCCTCAGTCTTCCTGGAGACTTCATTCTTTTGCTGCACGTCCTTGGAAGACATTTTCGATAGAGGAGTGGAAATAAGAATGAAATGTTACAAAGAGTTCTCACCTATTTATAGGAGAGATCTATTAATGAACCGGTCTTTCCCAAAAAGACCTATCCATTCATTATATCAGATTCATCCATTTAATTATGGAGTTGAATTATTCTTTCTTTTCCCGAAAGATATGTTGGTTCATTCGTTCTTTCATCGATATTGGAATATATCCTCAATGACATATGTCTTCTTATTCTCCAGCTACCAAGGGTTGGTTAAGCTGATTACTCGTCTCCTCGGAGAGAAATTTTAATCTTCTATCTTACCAGTTGGTATAAAAAGTTAGATTTATTATTTATCACGTTCTTATAACCTCTGAATAAATATTAAATTTGCTTGTATTTCCTATCTATCATGTCCATTTGGCCTCTGAATAGATATTAATCTAGTTTTCTTTGAGTTGTTACGATCTATCATGTCCATATTACCTCTGATAGTATTGTATGCTCTAAACAGAAAACAAGATTTTATTATCTATCATGTCCATATTACCTCTGGATAGATATAATGTATTGAGTTTAAAAGACTTGTCATGTCCATATTATCTCTGACAAGTATTTTCTATCTCATACCTATTGTTTAAATTCCAAATAAATGATAGGTTCACAAAACAAATATTTTATTCATTTCTTGTGGAAACACTACAAAATGGATACGATAAAAGATGACAAGGAGCTCTTTTAAGGTGGAACAGAAACATCTTGAAGCAACTTCTGTAGTTCTTCTAGCCGCTTGTCACGAGACCTCATAACTTTCTTAGTAGCTTAAGCACGTCGAGCTTCAGGAGTGGAAAGACGAGAAAGTCCAGCGAAGCTGATTATCAGATTATCCTTGGCTTCATCAAGGGTTCTGATGGTTGATTCAGCCTCGAAGGCTTGTTCTTCTAAGATAGAGCTCTGAGTGAGGTGCAAATTTCGAGCTTCGATCATCTGTTCCCTTTCGGCCTTCAAGCGAGCCAACTCAGCCTCGACTTCTTGGATTTTATCATTTTTATTTTAAATCTCTATGTTCAAAGCTTCATAAGCTCCTCTATGGCTATGCAATACGGGCTTTATTCCAGCCAAAAAGGCTTTCTCTTTGGCCACCTTCATACTATGTTCATGGAGAGCTTCATTATATGTGGTCTCCCGAGCAAGATAATCAGCCGTTAAGGCGTTATATTCTTCCTGGATGAGACTGTCAACAGTCTCACTTGACAGCTTGAGATATTCTCTGATCGGCTGTTCAAGGCCCTCCACAATTTTCTCCAATGCTGCAGCTCTCTCAGCATCATTGAACATAGCAACGTTCCTGATGGTCAGAGCCATTGCCGCTTTCAAAATCTCATAACTGAGGTCCTTATTCAGGACCATTTTTATTAGGGTTGCCAAAGTTTTGTAAAAGGTTTCAGTATGAATCTCAACTAGGAGATTCATTTCTATGCTGGAGCTTGGGGTGGCAGCAATATCTAATAGATCTCTTCTTTGGAAACCAGGAACAGATGTTGTTGGTGTGACAACAGGATGAGATGAAGTCGTTGCTGTTACTGCTGTCATGGTCAATTGATCCCTAGGAGCTTCATGGATTATATCTCCCACACTTACAGATACTATTGGTGTGACAGCAGGCTGAGATGGAGCTGTTGTTGTTACTGATGTCATAGCTAATTGGTTCCCAAGAGCTTCGGGAGCAATGTCTTCAATATTTGTTACTCCAGCCGTTTCTGGAGTTCTGGTGGCGGTAATATCGGTGGATGTGGTGACAATTGCGGGAGCTGGTTCAGGTTCTGGCATTGGCTTGTCAGAAACTGGTACTGGATCAGTAGCAACAGCAGAAGATGTTATTACAACTTCCCCAGTTTCAGTTGGTGACTTAAGTATGCTTTCAGCATCTTCTTCAATTATTTGCTCCGTAGGATTTTCCATTGCTTCAGTTGTAGTAAATTCCTCTACAGCTGATTCCTTATTCAAATCTGGTTCTCCTCTAGCAGCTCCATCATCAGCTACAGTGAAGTCTACTGTAGTCTCTTCTTTGTGCTGGTCCTCAGCAGGAGAGGACATTTCAGGTTGTGCTTGTTGTACCTCTAATGATGGAGGACATTCTTCTTGAGGCTCCATCTTAGGTTTTTGTACACCCTCCTCATCAGCGTCTTCTTCTTTTGAAGAAGAAGTTTCCTCCTCAGATTCCTCATTTTCTTCATAGATATCTTCTTCTTGAGGAGGAGGAGCCACAGGCTTTGGTGCAATGACGATATCTACAAAATGAACAAAATAAGTTAATATACAAAATCATAATACATAATTCCGTATAGGTTTTGTATAATACCTGGAATATGTGCGTTTTGTTCAAGATATGAATCATAATCGCCATCCCAGTCATCATCATCGAAGTCGAGAGCCGGCTCGTCTGATGGAATACGGTCTCGATCAGCAGTGGATACAGCAGTAGCATCCCCCATAACTTGTGCCTTGGTTGGCAAAGATAAATGGAGCGAGGAGCTAAGGCGTCCAGGAGACAAAAGTGTTGCAGCTGGTAGTGTTACTACTGGTGGAGGGACTGAAGATCCTTCTCCTGGATGAACTGAAGAAGAACCAACAAGATGATCCTCTTCAACCAAGGTGTCATCTTCTGGAGTGAGGGCTCTTGGTTTGGAAGGCCCTTTAGTTGTCACGACCCGCACCCTAGAGAAAGGGCACGAGACGTGGGTACGTCCAGCCTACGCCGCAGTGTCGGCGATAGAACGATGTCCTAGGTCACAACATCTAACAGATAAGGGTAATAAACAGTTATACTCCCCGAATGGGGGTGACATAACAGAATATATCTCAATCACATCTAAGGTAGAACATGAAAGGAAAGATGGATAAATATCCAGAAATGAAACACAGAGATACGATCCAGAATTCTAAGTGTCTAAATAAGTACATAACCAAATAACATCTCAGAAACTCAATACAGAATCCAGAAAGATAAAGACATCCTAATCTAGGGAAGTATCATCAACTGCTAGTAGGTCCAAGCCACTAGTGATATCTAATGCTGCACCAAGAGGGGTAGACACCAGAGCCTCATCATTCACTGTAAAATTTTCAACAGGTCCAGTCAGGACGGGAGCGAGCACATACCTCTCAAACAGTTCATAGCAGGTTAGGAGTATAAATCATGCAATGGAGTAAAATACAGGAAGTGCTGAAAAGAAGTACAAGTAAAACATGAGATATTTTGTAACTGAAAGTAATACATGATAGTAAAGACTGTAAGTGGCTACGTGATTTAGAGTACAATATGGTTATGTAAACGGCTTAGGGGCACATGAATACAAATAAGAGGCACATTTATACAGCTACTGGGGATAATGATCACATAACCAATTCTACTCACCCTGCCCCAATCAATACACAAGGATCCATTCAAGTTACGTTATAAGCACATGAATACAGCTAAGGATACGTGAACTCATGTAATGAGTAGTACATGAGACACGTGATAAAGCACATGAGAACATGTAAAAACATAAACTAGTACGAGTACAAGGAGTACCTGATGCACATGATAAAGTACATGAACATAAAATACCCGATGCACCCGTAGAGGGATAACATCTTAGGAAGGGATCCATATAGTACTAATCCGTGAAATTACGTGTCAGCATCATGTAAAGTAATCTAGAGCAAGAATATAGTCCAGATAAGTATGAAAAGATCAGAGAATGTACTCGCCTACTATCTGAGTGTCCAAGATGAATGTACTGTCCGAGGAGTGGTGTCTGGCTCCTATTAGAACAGCACAAGTCACAACAAGTCCAGAATAGTAATAAGATGCACTACAATGCGTTCTACATGAATCTAGGTCAATCTAGGCCAAAGTCAACTCTTGGTCAACTCTGGTCAACCCTAGAAGTCAAACTAGGTCAACCAAGTCAAACCTAAGTCAAACTAGTCTATACTAGTCTAACAAGGCTATTCTAAGTCTAACAAGACTACACTAGTCTATTTTAGACTCTACACTGACACACAGACACTCACATGGGCCATAGGCTAAGAGACTAGGCCATGGGCCAAACCAAGTCTAAACCAACCTATAAATCATATCACAAGGACTATACCTATATTTAAATAATACACAAATTACAATATTAATATAATCTAAAATAGGAATTTATAACATACAGGTTATCTATATGAAAACCACACCTATATTATCTATTAATATATGATATGGTACACACAAAGGCATATAGGTACCCTTAATATCACACATATACAATATCACACACACACATATATATATATATATATATATATATATATATATATATATATATATATATATATATATATATATATATATGAAAAGTGAGAGAGGGACACATGACTATGTGTCCAAGTGTATGTGTGTGTGTGTGTATCATGAGAATGAACTCAAATGTGAGTGATAGGGTGTCAAATAGTGAGAGTGTGTGTCATGGGGAAATATTCATGAGAGCATGTGTGTGTGTGTGCATAGACATGTGAGTGTGATATTGTGACTTGAGACATTGGTGTGTGTGATATTGATAGTGTAATGGAAACCATGTGGGTATGAGTGTATAGGTTAGTGTAAAAACAGTGGGACACAATGCAAAATAGTGTGTGATACACTTTAGTGAGTGAAAATAGTGATGGGTGTGAGGGTGTGCAACAGTGTACATGAGGGACAGTGAAGAACCCACATCCCAGTTTAAACAGTCCCCTAAATCAATCTCAGATTTCAGCCATATAACACTCTCAGTTAACACACAAAAGAATCCCCCCTAAAACCCAGTTTGCAGTCCCATTCCATTTCAGTTAACACATAGAAGAACCCCCATCTTAGTTCAGTTCAAAAAGAAGAATCCCATAATCAGTTAACAGTCCAAACAGTCCCCTAATTGAAGTTCTCAGTTTTTGAACCCCACACACATCCAAACAACCCAATTTTCCTCATACAATTAGATAACAATTAGGTGAACACATTATAGGTTCAAAATCATGCAAGTAACAGTTTAAAATAGGTTAAAATCGATGACAAAAATTGAGTAAGAAATCTGGACAGAACAGAAATATAGACTGATACTAAGTATATCAGAAAAGAGGGAAAAAATGAAAATCAACATTGAAAATTAAATTAAAAACCCAAAATAGAGGTTGGTAATGTGAGAACACATTGCACACGTGTTATGTGATGTGTTTGTGTCCACAAAAGTGGACACAAACGTGTCCAATCAAACTAAAACCAAAAACAGCAAAACTCTGGACACAGACAACAGCAAGCAGCGTCCACGTGTTCACGGTATCCGTACACTCGACACAAAGTGACACAACCCATGCGGTTATGTCCAAGGGTCGACCTAGACTAGGGCTAGGGATAGGACACCATGCCATGTGTCCACGTCGCGTGTACGCGACACAAGACACGCGTGTCAGTGTCCAAAAAGTCAGCCGACTGTGCAGTACACGAATCAGTGCACGCGTTCGTGCGTGTCCGACACGACACGTGGGGCTCTGAAACTTGGGGAGCCCCGTGTCAGTGTTGGCCCCAAGCCACACGTCAAATTTGGCGTGTCGAGGAGCCGTGTCCGTGTCGCAATCGCGCCCGAGCAGCAGGGCATGCACAGTGCCTATGCACGCGCGCGCGCGACCACGTGTTCGCGTGTCCGTGTGGACTCGACACGACACAAAGACTCCACAAAAACTCCAGAAACGTGTAAGCGAGACCTAAAACTAAATTCCTATTCAAACACAATCTCAAAAATCACACGAAATACCCATTGGGGCATTTCAACAAATACGTACCAAGTGACACTGATACGTGTCCAAAAAGGACACGAAATGGACACGAATTTTAGGGCTTCCTATTCCTACAGTTAGGTTAGGTCTAGGGCTCCCTAAATATGAAATAAAAATGAGATTCTATGGAGGGAATTGAAAGTTACCTATATGTGTCAAATCCTCCAAAAAGCTTCAAGGAGAGGTGCTCCTCTTGATGGCCAAACTCCTCCAATGTGCTCCCAAGCTGAGAATACTCATAACCAACAGCAAGAACAGTAAAATTAGGTCCTAATGCAATTAGTTTGGAGGAAAAACGAATTAAAATAGATTTTCTAGGGATTAGGGAAGATGGAGACTCACCTCTTTCTAAACTTGCACAAAATTTCTAATGGAGGCTAGCCCTAACTTCTAGGAGCATTTAAATAGGGTGGGGGAGACCATAGTGGCCGGCCAAGAGGCTAAAATGGGCTAGGGTTTGGGTTCATGGGGTGTGGGCCTATGGGCCATTAAGCCTTTAAGTCATAAAATGACTTGTGATTTCACAAGCCATTCATTAATCAATCTAAATTCTATTTTCCCAAAATAAATTCTAATGGGTTAATTATCACTAACTTAAGTCAACCTAGGTTTCCATATCCTAATCCCATAGTCATGACCTAGGTTAGCCACTAGGTTAGTTCCAAAGTCAACATAAGTCAAAGTCACTAAAACACCAAAATCAATTATACTAAAAATCTCTAAAAATCATATTAATTCTAACAAATCTAAATAATTAATAATAATTCCAAATAATTCTCAAAATTTAAAAAATGACCAAAATACCCTCAAGCTAGAAAAGTGGTAGTGACAAATCTACCCTCCTTAAAATAATTTCGTCCTCGAAATTAAAGGCAAAACTAAACTGCTGAGAAGGATAGAAAAGTATACCTCAAGGTCCAAAAAGATAAGGGTACCGCTCGCGCATCTTATCCTCCCACTCCCAGGTAGACTCTCCTGGAGAATGATGCCTCCATGCGACACGTACCAAGGGTATCACCTGGTTCCTCAATACCTTCTCTCGGCGATCCAGAATCTCCACAGGCTGCTCTGGATAACTGAGAGTAGGTCCAACCTCAATCTCTGAATGATCGAGCACATGGCTAGGGTCAGCCACGTACCGTCTCAACTGTGACACATGGAATACGTTGTGAACTCCCACTAGTGCAGGTGGCAAGTCTAGCCTGTATGCCACGTCACCGACTCTCCCGCTGATAACGAAAGGGCCGATGAAGCGCGGGCTAAGCTTTCCACCTCCACTAAAACGTATCGTACCACGAGTCGGAGATATCCGCAGAAAAACCATGTCTCCAACCTAATCACAAGCAAGGTCTCCAGTTACTAAAAATCAAACACGATCAATCAAACAAAACAAAACAAAATACAACCTAATCACCGGAAGAGTGGCAGCCACGCTTTGCTTCCTTTTTCGGGTTTTTCCAATAATTATTGGACCCGCGACTATCTCTCCATCTCCTCTGGGGATTACTTCCAAAAAATCATCTATAGCAGTAACATTATCAGGCACATCAGGAGTTATTCTGATGGGTTCTTCAATATTTTCCTCCTGAGCCCATCTAAGACTTCCTGGCATGCTGTAGCCGTCTTCAAAAGAGCGAATAGATGTATAGAAACGAGCATACGAATGAAGGATACGTAGCTGAATTGTACTGGTAGCCGTAGATATTTTGAATCTGGCACCAGTACAGGCAGTGCTGAAATACCTCCATGCTTGAGCACCGTCAAGCAGTTTCCTATGGTGACAGAAACTAGTAGAGGGGTTGCCAATATGAAGTTGGTCATACCCAAATTGACGAGCGAACCTACTAGGTAAGTATGGTTCGAAGGCACAATTATCTTCATTTCTGTACATTAGATGCGAGGGTCTAATGTACACTAGCCATCTGAAGACAGGTCTTGGTAATAAAGCTGTTCTTTCTACCCTGTCTTCAAATTATGCACCAAGGCAGTCGGTCGGAACTGGTGGCCTTGTGCAAAAGAAATTCCACCCGTGAGAATAATTCAATGCTGCTCGGGTGTCTGCCACCGTTGTAACTCTCCAAGTGGATTTGCTAAACTTTTGGAGGAAAAGTCTTGCTTCGTCCTCAGGGCCCGGTGGCAACAAACTGCAATTATGATGTAGCAGCCAGCCCATCAAATAGGTGTAGGGCAACTCCACCCTTGGAAAGTTATCTCGATGAGGAGCATTATTAATTAGTTCTTCACCGAAAGTTCGTAGACCTGCGTTTATTCGGCATAGCATAGCCGACAGCAGGTTAATTCTGTGTTTGAAAACCAAACATACCGCCGGCCACAGTACGGTTTGGTGAATTCTGTCCGCGGTACCGATCCCTGGCACGACCCACCTTCATAGCCATAAGGATAAGAAGCCTGCCAGCAAAGCCTTCTTTGATAGCTTCTGACTACCATGTCTCAGGTAGCTCAAAGTTTCAGTCCCCGCAGGGATATCTTCGGTTTTTGTAGACAGATATTGGTCTCGAGACTTCTGCGAGGCCATTAATTCTTGAATTAAATCTGCAGGAAATATAGAGCAAGGTTTGATGGTCTGAGTCTTGTCTTCTCGGAACCTGCTCTTATCTGTCTTGGACACTCTATTTTCATGATAAAATAGATAAGTTGTCCATTTGGTTATGTATGCCAGATGTGATCCGGTTTCATACATGCTGGTGCAAATCAGATAATGGCACATAAGTTCTTCATAGACTTGCACCAGTTCGGGGTTCTTCTCCCGAATTTCTGCCAATTCCCGATTGGAGGGAATATATTCTTCATAGGGGAACTCGCCTATTGGCAGCTTCGAGATAAACTGCATCTCATGTAGGGCCAGACCCATCTCGCCGTGTGGAGTTGCGAAAGTTCCTGTCGAACTCATATAAAACTCCAATAAAGCCAGGAACAGGTTACCGTTCGGTGGAATGCCATAACTGGTAGAGGCCACCGCTTCATACAAGCCGATGTCGTCCAGTTCTGTTTCAAAATTCTTCATGACCCAGTTGCTGAATTGAATCCAATTACTGCTATAAGGGGTCAACCACCCTGTCAGCCTAGGGTTGGTCTGAGGATATAAAACTCCTTCCCTTAGAAATTTATTTATGAACATGGGAATCTGTACCGGCTGGTTAAGAGAGGAATCCTCACTCGGTGTAAGCCCAGGCAATAGTCCAGAGAATGGGATGACACCACCGCAGGGAGCGCTAATGTGGTAACCCATGTCATTTGCTCTCTCTCTCTTCTGAAGATGATTTTGCCTGGTTTACCATAGCTATTGGGAGTCAAATTCCACAGCATTTGACGGTGATGCGTAGCATGGACGAAGGCGGATAAAGGGTAATCCCTGTCCATGTCAGGGAGATACATCACCCTGTCTCCAGATCTAAATACCCAAATCTCCTTCTTGGGATGAGGCTGCGACTTGAAATCTATCGCATCCCCAAATAAGAAAGCTGGCTTCAGGAATTGTTGATTATCCAGTGATACCAGTACTTCCCCGTCCATCATAGATAACAGCATCCTGTCTCCTTGAGCCTATATCAGTTGTGCTCTCGTTGCAGGGTATTCGGGGTTCGATTGAGGAAATTGGACATGAGATAAATCCTCCTGATAATTCGAGCCCACCATGCCCGCTGATGAGCCAAAAACCTCTTCAAGTGGGTGAGCTTGCAAATCTACTGACAAAAGGAAAAAGAGATCAAATTAGTTTTAAGTTTTTATGAGTAAAAACAAAGACTTTTTATGCTTACTAAAGTTGATAAAAGTTTTTAAGTATATGAAGTCTTTGTTTCACAAAGTCTCTCAGTGATTGATAAATTTTTACGCTACCACATGTTGATGTGAGCGTAATATGAGTTTTTACGCTGGCATGTATGAACATGAGCGTATTCCAAGTTTTACGCTAGCACATTAGTTGTGGGCGTAATTCAAGTTTTACGCTGAAACGTATAACGTGGGCGTATTTCTTAACTTTTACGCTGATATGTACAACGTGGGCGTATTTTGTTATTTCAGTTTTTACGCTAACACGTATGACGTGGGCGTAAAAACTGAAGGTTCGGGTTATCTTCTTCTTCCTCGACGAGTTTTTCCATCCGAAGAATAGGGTTTTACCCATCATAGGCGGAGCTACGGCTGGGTTGGGCTGTCGGTGTGGTGTTGACGACCGAACAGGAGTTTTCGCACGTTCGGCCGACGACGAGTCGACGGCGGGTTTCTTTCCCTTGCTGCTGGCGGTGGATGATTTCTTGGGGGCCATCGAATCAAAGTGAGGGTTTCGAAGAAAGAAAGGGCAGAGGGATTCGGGATTGCAAGAAGATGAGTAAAGTGTTTTCTCTCTCTGAAAAGACCTATTTATAGAGAAATTCAAATTAGTTCAAATTCCTTGAAGTTACGCCGACTGTTGGATATCCCGAATTTTACGCGGATGACCGGTGGATATCCCAAACTTTATGCTGACTGGTCAAATCTCGACTTTTACGCTTCTGTTCAAAGTGTTTCAAATTTTGAAGATATTTGAAAACTTTGAAGGGGGTCTTGTAGGAGCGTAAAAAGTGCTTCAAAAAGATAGAGCATTTCACTCAGATCAACCGCTTTATGCCTAAGACAGGCTAATCACTTTACGCCAGGGTCAAGCCAATGGTTTTTACGCCAGGGTCAAGCCAGTGGTTTTACGCCAGAGATAAGCTAACCACTTTACGCTGGACAAAGCTGTCAAGTCATGCATTTAATGCAAAGTCTGACATAAAGATTTACTGATAGCGTACAACACAGAATTCGAAGGGATTTGTTTTTACACAGAGACCAATGTTGTCATTTAGTATGTGGACTGAGCTATTTTACGCTCACAATATGGCTTCTCTTACGCATGGAGATTATATGAGTTTTTACGCTCAAAAGTTGACGTGTGCATAAAGTTTATTTGGGCTACTTTTACGCTCAAGGTTGTTTATCAACCACTTTACGCGGGAAGTCCATGTGAGGGCTATTTTACGCCTAGTCTACTACTTTACGCTCAGAGTATATTTGGGTTGTTGTTTACGCCCTATCCTTCCTGACTACTTTGGAACGTGGTTTGCCCATATAGCTTTTATACCACATATCTGAAGAACGTGTGTACGTGCACCCTATCTTATTTAAATAATGGGACACGTGTCAACGTATGCAGAGGATGACTTCAGTCATGGGTGGCAGTTATTAACGTAAAGGCAGAAGTTTTGCTGGTTTTACGCACAGAAAGCCAAGTCTATAAGTAGACTTATTTTTCTCATAGAGACACACACAGAGAGACAGGAGAAGAGAAAACAGAGAGATTAGAATTCAGAGATTTTGATTCTCGAGAGCATCCTTCTTCAACCTTTCTTTCAGAACAG
>JANAVB010019754.1:0-34242 GCA_029216955.1 Iris pallida
TACAAAATGAGTATGGAGCCTAAGATTTGACTATAGCAGAAACACGTATTTACACAAGATGTGGTGTCGTGTTTTGAGTCGTTGACACTAAGTTCACAAGTCTATGATTGAGCCAATTGCATGATGAAACAGAGGAAGGCTATAAGACAAGTATTGAGTAAATTGTACTAAGTTGCGAGACACGACCTCGATGTTGTTACACGAATAGATTTTATGGCAAGATTGTCGCCGCGTCACAAAGTAAACCAGGAGTATGTCTTGAAACTGATCATAAGACAAGATTAGAAAGACCACAAAAAAGAATATGTTGCACTCACTAAAATAACGTGTTGGTTTTGTATGGGTGGACGAGATGCCCCACCAGTCGGTTGTGTACTGACACCCCACCACTTTACATGCAGGTTACATGTACTTGCTCGTTCGAGGTGGAGCTTGCTTGATGCATCGAGGCATGGAGTTCCTTGGCATTTCTAGACGTGCAACCGCATGAAATCTTCACATGTACGAGACATAATGTATGAATATCGTCTGCTGGATTCTTCAAGTTGTAAACCTTCGGACATGAGTGATTGTAATTGAGAGAAGAGAGAGAGAGAGAGAGAGCTGATTGTTTGTATTCAGAGAGAAAGTGAGCTTGAGTGACTTGTAATCTTGGCTTCGTGCCATTGTAATCTTATTTTCAATATCAATAAAGAGTATCATTTTGTACATGTCTTTGTAATTTTCAACTTTTCTGCTTGGGACTTCTGTGCAACAACTCTGTGTTTCACTTAACAAAATATCCTTAAGGCTTTTGAAAGAAAACGAGAGAAAGTGTACAAAAGTACAAGTAGATTCTGGAAAGTATTGCTACGGAAGTATGATCTGAGAGCGATCACTTTGTTCCTTGGACCACACGATGATGATGAAGAAAACTGCTTGAAGATGAACAACTGGAAGAACTAAGTCACCAAAAAGGTATCGACACGATCAGCACTGATGGCACAGTCGAATGCTCTCCTGCTTTGCTTCACTCTGTTCTTGAAGAACAGTTGAAGAGAAATACTCTGAAAAATTACTTTGCTCTGAAAGTATCTGGTGTCCAAAATCTTGTACCTCTTCTTTAAAAAAGAAGTCTTTATATAGACTTGTCTTCTGTGCGTAAAAAGCATCAATGTTGGGTCTTTACGCAGGCTATTAGGATAACTGTCACCCACGTACAAAATTAGCCTCTACACTTGTTGACACGTGTCCCACAATCCAATAAAATAAGGAGAGCATGTACACACGTTCTTTGAGAAGTGTGGCATGAAGGACACGTCAGAAAACCACGTTTCCACATAATCAAGACAAATTGTGCACAAAAAATGTTGTTTAAATATGTCCGAGCATAAAATAGCTCAAAGTAAGCTTCCTGCATAAAGTGTCTAAAAATAGCCTGGAGCGTAAAGGCTCAAATAAACTCTACGCGCGCAAAAAGAGTAGCTAAGATAGCCTTGAGCGTAAAAGCTCAAATAACTCTTATGCGTAAAATGGAAGCGGTTCCTCAAGCGTAAAGCAGCTCATTGGCACGCTAAACAACAAAACTTCTTAGCTTCTGTGCAATCGTTTGTCATAAAATCAAATCTGTCAGAACAGAATCTTTGTGCATTTAATGCAGAATGGATAACTCATTCCTCACGTAAACAGTATGGACAGCTCATTCTTCGCGTAAAGTCTGAATGTAAGGCCAGCATAGAGTTTTGTGTTTGATTCAATTTGACCTTTGCGTAAAGTCTATTTTGTAACTGTCTTTGCGTAAATATCTCAATCTCCTTGACTTGGTCTTTGAAATTTATTTACGCTTCTATAAGACCCCCTTCAAAGTTTTTAAATTTTCTAATATTTAAAATACTT
Source organism: Iris pallida (assembly GCA_029216955.1). Lineage (NCBI taxonomy): Eukaryota > Viridiplantae > Streptophyta > Magnoliopsida > Asparagales > Iridaceae > Iris > Iris pallida. The sequence goes on from JANAVB010019754.1 coordinate 1,876, forward strand.
TGAACAGAAGCGTAAAATTTGGGATATCCAACAGTCATCAGCGTAAATTTAGGGATACCTAACAGTCATCAGCGTAAAGTCAGGGATACCCAACAGTCACTTCGAGAATTTGAATCAACTGTTAAATTTTCTATAAATAGGGCTTCGGTTGAAGAGAGAGAACTTTACTCGTATTCTTGATTCCTTATTCTCTTCTTCACTTATCATCAGAATCATTTCGAGCAAAATGGCACCCAAGAGCAAGGCCGTCGCCTCAGCCAAGGGCAAGAAACTTGCCTCTTCGTCGACGGCTAGATCATCGGAGGAAGTTCATGCCGCCGCAGCACCACTGGGAAAGAACGTCGAGGTGACCCCAACGACAAACCCAAACGTGGCTCCGGCCATGATAGGTAGAAACCCTATTTCGAGCAAAGATTACGTTGGAGAAGATGACCCAAGACCAAACGGAAAAATACGCTCACGTTATACGTGCCAGCGTAAAATCAAAAATTAAAAATACGCTAACGTTATACGTACCAGCATAGAACTTGAAAATACGCTCACGTTATACGTGCTAGCGTGAAAACTGAAAATACGCCCATGTTATACGTGTGAGCGTAGAATTAAAAAATATGCAAGTCAAAAGACTATATATTTTTCACATATAAAACTTTACTCTTTTGAACAGAAGCATAAAGCCAAAAATACGCTCACATTATATGTGTGAGCATAACACTGAAAATACGCAAGACTGTATTTTTCACACGTAAAACTTTATTCTTTTGAACAGAAAAAAGTACGCGTAAAATTTCATTCTTAGACTGCGTAAAACTCTTGCATAAAACAAATTCTCTTAAAAAATAGAGAACTTTTTATGCGTAAAACTCATATATAGCCATTTGCGTAGAGTTTGAATTTTGTATAGAGTTCATACTTAAATTCTTTACTAACTTGATTTTTTTTGTTGAACTTCTTTTGTAGTGGACTTGGGGGCCCATCCTCTCTCTGAGGTGTTTCGCTCACCGGCTGGTATTCTGGGATCAAATTATCTGGAGAATTTATCCCATGTCGAGTTTCCTCAAACCGACAAGCAGTATCCTCAGGAACGTCATCAACTAATAGCTGCTCAAGGAGATAGAATGTTGATGTCTCTGATGAACGGAGAACTATTGACATCACTGGATGGCCAGCATTATCTGAAGCCTGCATTCATGTTCAGGGATGCAATTGACTTCAAATCTTAGACAAACCCCAAGAAGGAGTCTTGGGTGTTCAAATTTGGGGAAGGGGCGATGTATCTTCCAACATTGCCAAGAGATTATCCCCTTTCTTCTTTTGCTCATGCTACTCATCCGAGACGGATGATCTGGAATCTGACTCCCAATAGTCATGGAAGACCAGGGAGAATCATATTCAAGAGGGATGAAAATCAGATGGGCTATCACTCAAGTACTCCCAGTGGTGGTGTCGTTCCTTTCTCCGGCTTATTGCCTGGATTTACACCGAGCGAGGGCTCATCTCTGATTCAACCGGTGCAGATACCGATGTTCATAAACAAGTTTATGAACGCCTCAGTAATATATCCCCAGGTTAACCCTAGGCTTCCAGGGTGGATGACTCCTCACAACAAAAACTGGGTTCAACTTAGTTCTTGGATCATAAAGAACTTTGAAGCAGATCTAAAAGCCATTGGTTTGTTTAAAGCGGTAGCCTCTACAAGTCAAGGCATACCTATAAACAACAATCTGTTCCTAGCTCTGATGGAGTTGTATATCAGCTCGACAGGAACTTTTGCAACCCCAATTGGCGAAATGGGTTTTGTACTTCATGAGATGCATTCATCTCCAAGCTACCAATGGGGAAGTTCCATATGAAGAGTACGTTCCCTCCAACCGGGAACTAGCAGAGATCAGCAAGAAAAATCCTCGCTTAGTCGAGGTATACCAAGAGATGATGTGCCACTATTTGATCTGCACCACTATGTATGAAAGTGGATCAAATTTGGCATACATCAATAAATGGACAACCTATCTATTCTACCATAAGAATAGAATATCCAAGGAAGATAATGAGAGATTTCAAGACAACAGGGCTCAAACCATCAACCTTTGTTCAATAATTCCTGCTGATTTGATAAATAATTGGATGATCACATATAAGTCTCCGAACAAGTATTTGACCACCAAGACTGGAGAATTCCCTGCGGGGACTGAAACCTTGAGCTTTTTGAAGCATGGAAGTCGAAAGCTCTCAAATGAAGCCTTGCTGGCGGGCTTTTTTTTCCCTGTGGCTACGAAGATAGGTCGTACCAGGGACTGGTACAGTCGACAAAATCCATCGAAATGCACTATGGCCAGAAGTACGTTTGGTATTCAAGGCCAGACTCAGTCTAATACCGGCAATGGTGTGTCGGATAAATACAGGTTTACGAGCATTCGGTGAAGAACTGATCAATAATGCTCCCTACCGTAAAGATTTTCCTAGGGTGGAGATGCCCTATACTTATTTAATGGGCTGGTTACTGTACCACAACTGCAGTTTATTGCCACCAGGCCCGAAAAATGATACAGAGGTACTCCTCCAGAAATTTAGTAAAGCCACGTGGAATGCGACTTCAATGACGGATACCCGGACAACACTGAATTTCTCCCATGGGTGGAATTTCTTCTGCACAAGACCACCAGTTCCAGCTGACTGCTTCGGCGTACAATATGACGATGTCGGTCAAGAGAGGACTGAGATACCGGCGCCAGTCTTTAATTGGTTAATATGCATCAGACCTTCACATCTGATGTATAGAATTGAAGACAACTGCATTTTTGAACCGTATCTACCCAGCCGGTTCGCTTGTCAATTCGGGTATGACCAGCTTCACGATGGTAATCCCTCCACCACTTTCAACAATTATGGGAAATTAATTGATGGAGCGAGGGCGTGGCGGTATTTCATCGCTGGATGCATCGGTGCTAAATTTTATGTGTCAACTGCCACGAGCACAACTGAGTTACGAATGCTTCATTCGTATGCACATTTTTATGCCTCCATTCGTTCCTTCGCAAAGGACTACAGCATGAAGGGAAGTCTTCGGTAGGAAAAGGAAAGAGACGTCGAAGAACCAGTTATGGTACCTTCGGACATTCCTGATGATGCTGTTACAGATGAATATCTGGAGACGATCCCTACGGGAGTTAGGGAAACAGCTGCAGGACCCGTTACCAACACTACAACCCGGAAGCAAAAACCAGACACCGCTGTTACTCTCCGGGAAAAAAAGAAGAAGACTACTGTTAAAGGGCCTTCCAGACAGAGAGCCGCTACTCCAGAAAGTGAAAATCCTATTGAAGAGACTCAAAACATTACATCTTCTTTAGCTCAACCTGGAGAAGGGTCTTCAGCACCACAACCAGCAACAACAACAGAAGTTACAGAAGTCCTATCTTCCGGATGACTTAGCACTTCATTGCATCTGACTTCGCCATAAAAGGCGAAAGCTGTTGAAGACACCGCCACGACTCATGCTAACGATCCGGAACCCATCCCTTCGGATGAACCGGCTCTCGAGTTAGATGATGATGACTGGGACTTAGATTATGAAGCACTCCTATCGCGTCCTGCACCTACCCCAGGTAAAGATAAATTACATAAAATTTGTATAAAAATATGTATTATGATTTTGTATATTGACTATTTTGCTTAATCTTTGTAGGTATCATCACTGTAGCAAAGCCCGTTGCTCCTCATCCTTCTCAAAAGACTATTCATGAAGAGAAATTAGAATCTGAAGAAGAAAGTCCTTCTTCAAAAGAAGATTCTGCTTCTAAAGAAGGTTCTCCATCTATGGAGATACAACAAGAGCCTGTAGTAGAGGCAGACCAAGAATTGCCTTCTCTTGCTGAAGAAAGAGAAGAAGTGCCAACTACAGTAGAAGGGCCAGCAGTGCTCTAAGAATCAATTGCTGCTAAAGAATAGATTGTAGAGGCCGTAGATGTAGCGGCAACATCAATTACTGCTGCCAGTCCACAACAAGTTCTTGAGACAGTCGTGTTCGAGTCTGAATCGAACATAGGAGGCAGCACCTCTATGATACCATCCTCTACTACCGAAACTCATCCTCCGGAGGTAGCAGAAAAAGTTGCTGAAGATGTAGTCCCGGAGCTCCCTGGAAATCAATTGGCTATGGTAACGATGACAGATATATCGTTAACTCAGCTCGCTACCACAGCAACAACAGCATATGTCTCTGGTTTTCAAGAAAAGAGATTAGCAGATATCGTTGATACACGAAGCTCCAAATGCTGATATGAATCTTTTAGTAGAGATTCATACTAGAATTTTTTACAAAACATTAGCAGCATTGATCAAGATGGTTTTGAAGAAGGATCTCAGCTATGACAGCTTGAAAAGTACGATTGCTACTACCATAGACAATATCGCGATGTTCAATGATACTGAGAGGGCAGCAGCTCTGCAGAAGATAGTCCAGGGACTTGAACAACCCATTAAAGAATATCTAAGGTTGTCAAGTGGGACTATTGAAAGCCTGGTCCAATCTGAATATGATGCTCTTACCAATGAGTATACAACTCGTGAGACTATCTTCAAAGAATCTCTTCAAGACTAAAACAATAAGGTTGCCATGGAAAGGACTTTCTTGAGAGAAAATAAACTCTTGTTGGAGCAGCATCAACAAGCTTATGATTCAATGAATATCAAAATTCATCAACAAAATGATAGAATTTATGAAGTCGAGGCTGAGCTGGCTCGATTAAAGGAGGAGCAGAACCGGATGACGATAGATAGGGACCAATATTTGAGACAGAGCTCTATTTTGGAAGAACGGATTTTTGGTTCTGAATCAAACATCAAAACCCTTGAAGAAGCCAAAGACAAAATGATAGCTGCCTTTGCCGAACTCTCCCACCTTTGTACTGCAGAATCTCGAAGAACCATAGCATATACAACTATATTGGGCTCCCGCAAAAAAATGTTTGGCAGAACTACAAAAAATGATTGAAGATCTGTCTGCTCCATCTTAGAAATTTTTGTACTCAATAAAGAATTTTTTATCTTCTGTCATTTCCTTTATTTTGCTGATGTACTATCTCAAATCATAAAATAAATAAAATACATTTTAAAATATATGTGAGATAGAAAACAATTATCAGAGTTAATATGGACATGATAAGTCTTCCAATCTCAACAAAGTAGATTATATCTATCCAGAGGTAATGTGGACATGATAGATAATAAATCTTATTTTCTTTTTAGAGTATACAATACTATCAGAGGTAATATAAACATAATAGATCGTAATAACTCAAAGAAAATAGATTAATATCTATTCAGAGGTAATATAGACATGATAGATAATAAATCTTTTTCTTTCTGAAATAAGTTGGTAAGACAGAAAATCAAAATTCTCTTTTAGGAGAATAAATAATCAGCTTAACCAAAACTTGGTAGCTGGAGAAGGAAGAAAAAATTCAAACGTAGTATTTCTTCAAGAATTTACCGTTAATTGGCATCATGAGCAAATCTCCATTAGGTTTAGATAACCTATAAGCACCATTGGAGAATACGGTTTCAACTACATAAGGACCTTCCCATTTAGCTTAGAATTTGCCTTTACTATTATGAGTCATAACCATAGGTCTTCGGACAGCTAGAACTAGCTCTCCTACTTTAAATACCCTCTTTTTAACTTTGCGATTGAAAGCTCGAGATATGCGGCTTGATACAGCTCAATGTGCTGTTGTGCTTGAAGACGCTTTTCATCCAAACCTTCAAGTTCTTGGAGTCTTAAGCGGTCATTATTCTCTGTAGTTAGCTCATTAGCAATGGCTATTCTAAGAGATGGTATTTGGATTTTCAGTGGAAGAACAGCTTTACATTCGTAAACCAATAAAAATGGTATAAAACCAGTTAGAGTTCGGACTGTTGTTCGATAAGCCCATAAACATTCTCCAAGTTTCTCGTTCCAATCACGTTTATTAGAAGAGACGAAATTTTTGAGAAGTTTGATAATTGTTTTGTTGAAAGCTTCTGCTAAACCATTAGCAGCTAGATTGTAAGCTATAGAAGATAAGTTCTGGATCCGATTCTTGTCACAAAATCGATAAAACGCCTGACTGGCAAATTATGGTCCGTTATCATGGATTATCCTTCGGAGAATTCCGAAACGATAAATGACATGATGTTTGATGAAGTTAACCACATTAGACTTTTTTACTTCAACAAGAGGAACTGCTTCTGTCCATTTAGAAAAATAATCAGTTATAGCCAGAATAAACCGATGTCCTTTGACAAAAGAGGAATTAATTGGACCAATAATATCCATACCCCAAGCTTCGAAAGGCCAAGAAGCTGCTGTAGGATGTAAAAATTCAGAGGGTTGATGAATAAAATCAGTATGAATCTGGCATGCTTTACACCGTCTGGCATAATCTACAGCATCTGCTATCATAGAAGGCCAATAATAACCCATTCTTCGAATACGGTCCTGTAACTTTGGATCTGGTTGATGTGCACCACAAACTCCATCTTGAGCTTCACGAAGTATTTGCTTGGCTTTGTTTTCCGAGAGACAACGCAGTAAAAGTCCATCATAAGAACGACGATACAACATGTGCATTGAAGAATCATAGTAAAATCAAAATAATCGTCTTTTGAATGATGCAGCTTCCTTTGGATCTTCAGGCAAAATCCTATATACCGCATAATCAATAAATGGACTTCTCCAATCCTTTTGCTGAGAATTTGATTCGGTAGCATAACTCTGTTCGATATGCAAATTATTTTTGACACAGAATAGATATCTATCCAACAAAGTGATGGTATTCTGTCTTCTGATTGGAACTGCTAAATCTGCAGCTAAAATAGCAAGAGCGTCAGCTTCTAAATTTTGAGAGCGTGGTACGAATTCAAAGAAGAACTCTTTGAATGAAAGAGCCAGTTCGATTACCACTTGATGATAGGGAATGAGGTCAGAATCTCCATATGCTTCCAAGAACTCAATGTCTAATTGTTTTGCTACTTGAAGACCAATTAGCAGAGCATTATATTCTGCCGCATTATTGGAACATGGTTCATTGAGGGAATAAGCACGGTATATAATCATTTTATCAGGAGAGACTAAGACAATGCCTACTCCAGAGACAATATTGCCTTTAGGTCCAACTCGTGATGCTCCATCAAATTATAGTTGCCAAATATCATCTTTCAAAGTCATGTTGAAATCTACGACTTCATCCGGAATGTCGTCATATAGCTTGGAAGTTTCAGGTATAGGGTGAGCTGCTAAGAAGTCAGCTAATGCTTGACCCTTCACTGATTTTTGAGGTATGTAGACCATATCCGTAGCTCCCCTTCCCAAAAATTTTTGGGATTATTTTTTTATTATTATTTATTTTGATTTAAATGGTGACTTCTATATTTATAAGTAATTATTTAGTTAATTATTACGGTAGATAATTTTAGTCATGGTTAGAAATTAGAGTACAAGGTGACTAGAAATCGCGGCAAGGATAGTGCAGTAGCGTGTTTTGATTAGGGTATTAGTCCTGGTAGGGAAGGCCGAGTCATAGGGATGTCCTAACTAGGAAAACCAGGCCAAGTTGCGACTTAACCCATACCGAAGATCTTATTTATTATTTAATTATATTATTGAGTTTTCGGAAAACCGGTTGTACCGAACCAGTCCAGATTGGACCCAAGTCAAATCCGAGCCCATGTAGACATGTAGTGGGACCAAATACGACCTTGTAGACATGTTTGGTAAATGCAAATATTTTTATATATATTTTAGGAATTGGCGATTTATATTTATTAAATCAGTTATTATATAAATGATAAGTATACATATGCGTATATATATTTCTATAAATAAGGCACCATATTATGAATATATATATATTATTAGGGTACTATTTGGTTGCTATGAATAATTCTATATCATGAATGTGATTATATTTAAAATAATTTATTGTTGGTGTGGAATGTGTGGTATAAATATATATATATATATATATATATATATATATATATATATATATATATATATATATAAATATATATATATATATATATATATATATATGTATAAATATAGAAATATATAAAAGTGATGTGTGTATTGGTATATATAAATATATTATATACGTATGTGTATGTAAATATGGTAACGTAAATATATAAATATAGATATATATTAAATGTGTGTATGAATATAAATGTACATTATATACGCATATTGTATGTGTATATAAATATATTATATATATGTGTGTATGTGTATATAAATATATGCGATATACGTGTATATTTGTATGCATATATAATATTATATACGTGTAAAAGGGTATGTGAATATGAAAATATATATGAATATATATTATATATGTGTATGAATATATAAATAAATATTATATATTGTGTATGCGTACGTATATATAAATAAATATATATGTAGAGGTATATGTGCATGTATATATATAAATATAGGTTTGTAAATATACAATTATAGTTATTGAAGTATATGCATGTATACATATTGTATACATGCAGATGTGTGTATATATATATACATATATACACTTAGTTATAGAAATAATGAAAAAAAGAAAGAAAAGAAATAATAAAACCCACACAGCCTTGCAACTAGCCTGAGTTCCCACAGGCCCACCCCTATTTGAACCCCCACAGGCCGAGACATCAACCCAGCCAAGAGCTCAGCCATTCGGCCCGGCCAGACGGGCAAGGCCCACATGCTCAGGCATGCAACCAGTAGCACGCGAACCCTTTTTCCTTCCCGACCCGTTCTGTAACAGAACGCATACACGCATATATAAGAGACGGAGAATCCGAACGTCCAAAACCCTAACCAAAAACCCAGCGCCACCCTCCTGCCCTGGGTGACCTTCCGACGGCGGCACATCGCCGGAGGGGGGCTGACGGCCGGCCGCGCGCACCGCGCGCGCGAAACAGGGCGCTCGGCAACAACAGCAGTTGCAGTAATGATGGCCACTTCGTGCCTCCTTTTCTTCCTCGTTTCTCAACAAAACTCCGAGATACAAACTCTGGTATGAACCCCTCATAACCCTCTTTAGATCCCAGTACATAACTTTGATATTCGTAGGAAAATCGTCTGCAATATCGACGCAAAGTCGAGCGGAAATCGGTCAAAAACAGAACGTATAGGACAGTCCCAACACCCCAGTTGGAAGGCGATTTTCTGCCGAACCATTGACGTATTGAGAAATCTAATTGAAAAATTTTTAGACAATATATACATGATCACAACCCATTTGATAGACTCTGTTTTCGTTAGGTATGTAGGAAGTTATTCGATTACGAAGTTTACCGAAAAACCCATTTTCAGAATATTAAAAATCAATAAAAACCTTCGATACGACGTGCGTTCCGCCATTCCGGGCGACGTGGTCGCGAACCGAAGGCATCGAAAGCTGCGTAACGGCTTCGTGGTCGTGTGGGCTTTGACGGAATTCAAATTGGTCGCGTGTAAGCGACGAATTTGATGCGTATCCGTCAAAATTCACCGTATCGTGCACTTTGCAAATTCTCCAATTACTTTGTGCACGCTCGTCAGGTCGAGATAAAACTTGTGCCAACAGAATCGTATCATTTTTCTGGTCCTGTATGCCAAGTTTGGTCCGATTCTGAGACAGTTGATAAAATCGCCGTTTTGCGGGCCCCACGGTCCGACTCAAAGGGTGAGTTTTTGCACGGCCCGCCGGAATCCAACTTTGGACATACAGTTGGTTTGTATCGGAAAACTGGATCCGTAGACATATAGTTTGACGACTTTAGAGACCATTGACTCTGGCACGTTTTTCGGTACAAAGCGGGTCCAACTGCGGACACCGTTTTTGCCCAAAATTACCGTTTTGCCCCTGTGTCCAGAATTAGACTTAAGGACAGGCAATCCTAGCTAATTTGACTATTCTGAGAACATTGGTAATATTTGTTTCAGCTTTCGGAGACAGTTGTGATGACTTGGACTGTATGACTTGCCAGTTGACGGTATATTATTGGATCTTCGTGCAACCTCCAGGCAAGTATACCTTGCCTCCCTCTACAGTTTATTTACATGCATATTTCTATTATTATATAGTTTTACTAGTTGGTTATTTACCTGTGATTCGTATATCGTGCTTGCTAGTATAGATATAGTCTATGTACATGGTTAGCCTTGTAGTTCGTATTGGATTGGTTCTCTCGTGTATCGTGATTTGGTCGTGTCGTGTCTTCACCTGTGTCTTGACTGAGTCGTGTCTGCAAGTATATGTGAGTGAACTGCTATTCCTTATCTTTCCCACAACCTGTGAGTCCACACACGGGGCGAGGGTTACCTTTGCACCTGCGAGTCCACAATCGGGGCGAGGGTGACTTGTCTTGAAACTGACCTGCGAGTCCACAATCGGGGCGAGGGTTGGTATCCATTGATCTACCAGCAGTTCATTTATGCATACTTGATCCCGTATCCGTGTTCATAGTTACCTGTCAGTAGCCACTTGTCAGTCTCATGTCTAGTTTCTGTTTATACCCTGATTATATTATTACGTGATTAAACTGTTAGATATGCATGTTTTATGTATCTTGCTAGTCCTCTGAGGACCTGATGATCTCTTCAGGTTTAGCGACTGCATGGAGTTAGTTAGCAGAGCAGGATGGTAGAGGATTACGATATATGATACAGGTATTTGCTTGTGATATTATTTATTATCCTTTCGTGCTTTATATTCAGTACCATGATATACTCTGCTTATTTATAGACTCATATCATTCTTAGAGTCTAATCGAACAATATGCTAATGGGCTGCAGACCATGACCCATAATTGTTCATTCTTGCTTTATATGATTCTTGTGGATTGAGATATAGTTTAGATTAGACATGATACCCATGACCTTGACAGCTTACACGTACTCGAGTCGGGCTGGAGTCCGCTCGATACGTAGCTGGCTTGCTCACGAGCTCGCGTCCGAAAAGCGGGTGCGGGTCGTGACAATATCATAGGGGGTAAGCAACATTGCCTAAGTAGCTAAACGGAAATTAAGAATACTTGACTTTTTTATTAATACCCGAATAGGATTTATTCTGGATATGAAATGAATAGTCTGTCCCGATACATAATGTCATGTCTTTTGAATGGCAAAAACCAAGGCTAGACATTCTTTTTCTACAGGAGTATACCTGTGTTCAGCTCCAACCATCATTCAGCTAAGATAATAAATTGCCTGTTCATGACCCTTATCACTTTTCTGTGCAAGAAGAGCACCAAGAGAATGATCTAATGCTCGAACATACAGCAAAAATGGTCTTCCCACTACTGGGGGTACTAAAACAGGTAGATTTGTAAGGTATTGTTGATGTCATTGAATGCTTTTGGACATGCTTCATCCCAAACAAGTGACACACCCTTCTTCAGCAAACGAGAGAAAAGTTGACATCTCCCAGAAAGATTTGATATAAATCTTCTGATATAAGCAATGCGACCTTGAAAGCCACGAAGCTCTTTCAGATTACGTGGAGGACGCATTTCAAGAATTTTTTTAACTTTAACAGGATCAACATGGATACCTTAAGAAGTAATGACAAATCCCAAAAATTTACCACTAGAAATCCCTAAAAAAGATTTAGTGGGGTTCATTTTTAGTTGATGTCGACGCATCAACTCGAACACTGTCTTCAAATCTTGAATGTGACAGGCCTTCAGGGACAAAAAGGATGGGCAATGAGAAGGAATTAGATGACTACAAGCAAGGAAAGGACCGAAAATTTTTACGGTCTGCTATTCGAAAAGTATTTTCGCACCTTTCCTTTACTACGACGGATGCCCCACTACTGGAACTATGCTATTACTGGGTCTTCTTTGAAGTGCAAATGCATTATGACGAAGGAAATACGGAGCTTAATCACATATGAAATACCTCTTTTCTCAGTCTCCCTGTGAATAAAGAAAGTTCGGGCTGCTAGCGAGGACATAAGTTCGCTTGAAGAGGTCTATTACCTTCCGGCACGGTCACCGCGGAGTGGGCTTGTGAGCCTTCGGGCGCATTGACTAAGAAGGGGCGCATGGTTTGACAAATTTAGCAAAGCCTTACTGGACATAGGATTCAAAAAAAGTGACGCCCTTGCTGCTACGTTCTGTTAGGCGCTATGGATTACAGGAAATGAAGTGGTTGACTTGGACAGCAGGCGGGTTACACGTTCTGCTGTGCCGAGATGTGAGGTACAGGTGGTGATGATCACCCCGGGGTATGCGCTAGCGCCCTTAACGGGCACTCCAGGACCCGCCAATGCTCGTGAAAACCTAGGGCTTAATAGCGCCTCCATTCATCCGACCGGATGTGTGGATAACGAGTTCCCAACTCAAACCCTAAATAGCACACACAGTTACTCTAACAGTATAGGACGTCGGTCGGTATAGCGTAGCGGTGTCATCCTTTACCCGACTTTTGACAGCGATATCATCCATGTAACATTCAACTATTTTTCGCAGATGTTCTTGAAAGATATTGCTCATGGCCTGTTGATATGTAGCGTCGGCATTTTTCAGACCAAAAGGCATAACCGTGTAGCAATAAACTCCAAGGGGTGTACGGAAAGCAGTGTGCTTTTCATCTTCTGGATGCATCTTAATCTGGTTGTATCCTGAAAATTCGTCCATGAAGGACATACGTTCAAAGCCACATGTATTGTCTATCATGACATCAGTGATAGGAAGTGGAAATTTATGTTTTGGACAAGCTGCGTTGAGATCTCAAAAATCTATGCAAACTCGAACTTTTCTATTCTTTTCTATGACAAAAACAATATTGGCAACCCAATCTAGGTGTTGTTCTTCACGGACAAAGCCACATGTAATCATCTTTTTAACTTCTGCTTCAATTGCATCCATCATATCTGGTCGAAAACGTCGCTGCTGTTGTTTTACAGGTTTGGCATTAGAAAGAATATTGAGTTTATGGGTAGCTACTTTAGGATCTAGACCTGGCATATTCTCATAGCTCCATACAAAGATATCAATGTATTCTTTTATGAGCTTTATCAAATCTTCTTTTTCATCTTCAGAAAGGTTTTTGCTGATAAATATTGGCTTTGATGTAGTTTCGTCTCCAACATCAATCTGGACGATTTCATCTTCTGTGGACGGCTGTCGTTGTTCAAACCGAAGCTCCCACTGAGTATCCATTTGTTGTGCTCAAGGGTCATTTTTAAATAGTTCAGACTCATCATCGGTTTGAACCATATTAACTGAAAAGGCACGTTCAGATTCGACATATTGGACTCCTTCATAACCTGAAGAACTGGAAGAAAATTCTTCTTCCATATCTTCCTTGAACATGTGGGATATATCGTATCCTAAACCATGACGGGTTCATTGATAAAACGGATCACCACATAATGATAATCGTCTACCTTTGCCCTGATTGAGACCTAACATGGTTTTTAAATCATATCCCATATTCTGAATAATCTTGAGAGATTGTTGACTATATTTGTCAATTCTGATTTTTTCTTTATCTTTCTCTTCAAGATTATCCGTCTGAATAATAGGAATATTTTTAGCCAAACCAAACACAATTTGACGCTTGTTTTTCTTAGTAGACGGGATCACAAAATAAGATTCTTCGTGACGTCTATAAGTTACACAAACTTGTGATGATGAGGCAACAGGTAGTAAATAAGGAGAAGATGTTAGGAACCTCTGAACATAGGGTCCAACATCAACATGAGGAGGAAAAGAATTCTCTTTATGATTAATATATAAGGTTTTTTCTGTATTTATGTCAGTTTTATGTTGATGACTTTGATTATCAACATATAAGGTCATTCTTTCAATAAATTTGACAGCCATATACTCCAAAAGAAAATCTTCATTAAAATGATAAAATACAGATCGATCAATATTTACATCATTAACAGACTGATTGCTACGCTTTGGATTAATCATTAACTGATCGTCATCCGTCTTCGGAGTAGACTTGCCCAGGTTGATAACTAGTGGCTCTGAATCAGTTGGACGAGAAATACGTCCTTTAACCTTGATCATGAGAGGCTGATCACTAGTGTTGGCTTGAACTCGACCTTTGATCGGAATCCTCACAGATTCATTTGACGTATCTTGAGTTCTTCCTTTGACTTTAATCACCAAAGGTTCATCATTGACAGATTGGGGTTGAATCTGACCCTTAACTTTAATCTTCAAGGGTTGATCTTCTAAAGGTGATTGGTCTTCTGAGGGCGATTGGTCTTCTGAAGGCGATCGATCTTCAGCCATGTCGGATATTTCCTTCGCATGCTCCTGTTTATAGAGTATTGAACCAGAGAAATAGGCTTCAACACATTTAAAAGGATTGAGATATGCAAATTCAGTCTTCACAACCCCCTGAGAATTCACATACTTGAAGCATTGGTGGAGAGTCGAAGGAACAATGTTATGTTCATGTATCCATGGTCTTCCGAGGAGGATATTATAAGATACATCTGAATTGATAATATAGAAGGTTGCCATGGTTCGAAGATCACCTATTTGAAACTTCAGACAAATTTTCCCCAATGGTTTACTCTTTCCAGAATTGAAACAAACAATTGTCGTACTAGTGTAGGTCAACTCACTAGTAGGAATCCTCAATGGTCGTAGCATACTCTGAAGAATAATACTGATAGAGGACCCAGGATCGATGTAAATCCTGTCAATTTCGGTAGAGTCAATATACCCTGTATAACATAAAGGCTTGTCATGTCGATTATGCTTCAATAACATATCCTCTTGTGTGAAAGTAATGTTAGGAATTGATTCCATCACACTGTGACATTGGGGACATGACACCGGTGTATTATCAGGACTTTTGGGCTGAGCTAAACATGAATCTTCCTGTAGCAAAGCTTCACTCAAAGTTTCTCGACTTTCTTTAGAGAGACGAAGCAACTCAAAGATAGAAAGTCGAGCCGGAGTATTGGCTAACTGGGCTAGTATGTCAAATTTATAGGGTTTCATCAACCCTTGATTTGAACCAGACTTCAGCGGGACGTCAAAATGCACTGCCTTCTGTTTTCCTTTTTCAACCACTGGGGGTTTAGAAGGCCTCGCCTCAGAAGATGACTGAGTCAACAGTGTTTCAGCGGCATTATCCGCTTCTTTGGAAGTTCCCTCGTAATCTTTGTGGTAGTCTTTTCCATACCTTGTACCAGCAAAAGTCTCTTCTTCAGACTCAGGAGAATGAAGTACCATATTACAGGATTTAGTCTTCTTTTTCTTAGTCTTTGTTTTATGGGGATTTTTGCGAGGGACCTCAAATCCCAATCCGAAGGAGGATTTCTGACCTTGAATTTGTAAAGGAACTCGCATACTTTTACCATAGTTCAAGTCTTCCGCTTTTTGAAAGTCATAGCCCATCTTTTTCATAAGATAAACCGATTGTTGACTGTACATGTGAGTGGGTAGCGGACTTTCAACGGATGGTCCAATAGATGAAGAAGGAACGGAGACCTCTATAGTCGTAAGGGTAGAAACTTTCGGTGCAGGAGGTAAAATCCCAACCGGAGCTTTCTCATAGGCAGCAAAAACTTGTTGTGCCCTATATAAAGGGACACTATTCATTGCTAACCATTGCTGATGAGTAAGCCTTAGTTTGGTAGGAGGAGCCAAACTCGGAGGACATATGTTCAGACCCCTTAGCCTATCTTCCAAAGGGATGCCATCCCACAGATGATCAGATCATCATGATCTGAGGTAACAACATGAGAAATCATATTACAGCTTTTGAATTTTCGACCTTTCTTAGATTTTGAAATTTTACTTTCATCCTCTATTTCAGGTACTAAGTCAGGGTGTACCCACATGATTTCACCATTTTTCAAGGTGAGAGGCAATAGTCTTTTACCTTGATCCCTGGCTGGTGGAAGATTCATAATTTTTATTGTTGCCTTCGGAATCGGGACAATCCCATCAGGAACTTGATGTGGAGGAAAACCTCCAAATTGAAGAGAAATTATATTAGTTGTGACTGTATGCTCATCATTAGTTAAAACAATAGCTTTAGCATTTATCAATTCTTGAATCTTCTTCTTCAAGACATAGCAAGCCTTAGTAGGATGATTTATGTATCTATGATAGATACAATACTTGGGATTATCAGTCAAATCCACCTCATTAGGTCGTTTTGGATCTGGAATCTCGAATTTACCACTCTTCACAAGATATTGGAATATCCCAGGAATATCACTGTCGTCGAAAGAGTATTCTTCTTTTGGCTTAGAAGATTTTGGATTACTTGGCGTAGTTTTGGATTTTGAAAGGTTCACCACTAGGGTTTCCTTTCCTTTCCCATTGCAATTGCCAGAATTGTTACCTGAAGAGGCTTTCTTTACTTTATCTTCTGAGGCAAAGATCATCCCATGTGTCACGCCCCAGAACCAGAATACTGGAGAGCGGGGGCAGACATAGCCAGCTACGTATAACGGAATGGAATCCACATCGCTATACGGTCACGGCTGTCTAGATATGTGAGGGTTTCACTACAATCCATCAGTCTCTTAAGGTCATAAATTATCCTATTGTCTCAATCTCAACCAACTAGTAATAGTCACAAGATATCAGATCACCAAATATACAATTGTAAGGCGTCCCAAACATTACATATCCAGATGATCATGAAGCTAGTCGTACAAAATGTAAGGACTAGCAAGAGTTAAGTCATACATGATCAACCTCGAGTTGCCAATCATGTTACAGCCCGTAGGCAGACAGTAAGTAAAATATACACGAGCTAACACTTGCTCGACGGCTAAACGCCTCAAAAGAATAATGTACAATTACAGTGGGAGAACAAAAAAAACCCACTCGTTGCCAGGATTCCCTCTAGTGGTCACTATCTGGCTGGAAAGCAGGTAGATCCTTTGCTGCTGCTCCGATATCTGGCCATACAAAACCAGCTGGGTCAGACCCCAGAAAGAGCAAGTGCCACAAAGGAGGCTTCACTTAAGAACTAAAACCAGCAAATTAGCACAATAATATAATTACATAATAAGAGGCAGTAATTTAGGAAAAAGCATAATAGGTGAATATAAAAGACAATCTTGTACAGAAACGATGAAAGACAAATCATATAGAAGAGCATGACAGGATGATATACGATGAGATAACCATGGGACTATTCAGATAACCAGGTTACAACCCGTAAACCAAACAAGGACCGAGGTTGTAACCCTTCGTCTGAACAGAACTTGGTTTCTCCCACCATTTATCGGCAAAATATAAGAAAATCATGACAGGTAGCAATTCTTGGGCAGGAATCAAGACAAGACTAGACAGGTTATTCTCATATGATCAATCACGGCCAAGCAATAAGTACGGCTTGCTATTTTAACTAACTAGGGTTATCACAGGCCTAGTTACTAGCAAGATGCAATGAGAATTCCAAGTCCGGTGACCTGTTTGTTACTACCTGAGTGATCCCAGCAAGAAAAGGAAAAGATAGCTGGATATAGCAGACACACTGTATTAAGATACATGTGTCCTAGGGTACCACACTCGACGGCAGGCTGGAAGTGCGCTCATCTCGACGGATAGCAACAAATCCCATGTATATATATATAAGACCGGGACCAAAGGGGCAACTGGTAACTGGGAAATTCTCCATGAATTATTTGATCAATCTAGTCATTAACCTAGCCAGATTCAGTATGAATCCCTGACCGTGGTACTCAGGGATCATGCCCTAGACATGATGCAAGACATACAGGACTCGTAGTTTATACAAGCACAATCCATGCAAACAACCACGATGTCCAGATTAATTATACAGGTCATATCATGTCAGTTAGCCGTCGCAACAGCTATATCAAGATATAACATGTCAGGTTATCAGGTCAAGTGTACCAGTCAGGAGTGCGCCACGACGGGCCACTATCAGGTCATGTGTAGCAGGTCAAGTTATCAAGTCAAGAGTGTACCACGGCGGGCCACTATCAAGCATTGTTCAATCATCATTCCAAACATAATAAATAAATTTGGGATTATCAAGTTCATAAAAGGCGTAAGGATATAAAATGAACGTAAAATATCTAATAAAATATCAATATACAGGGCTATAGAAAATCCAGGGTAAGGAAAGTAAAACCAAATCTGACACGCTGACATAAGACCAAGTCAGCCGAAGGCCATACGCTCAGTGCAAAAGTCATACGCTCAGGCCAACCTATGCTTAGGTCAAGCCACGCTCAGGTCTGGCTACGCTCAGGTCAGGGTACACTCAGGTCACCATACGCTCAGGTCTGGCTACGCTCCCAAAAGGCAGCGTATGGGGTCCATACGACTCCTTGCCAAGCAAGCGAGCGTATGCGAGTCATATGCTCCCAAAAGGCAGCGTATGGGATCCATACGACTCCTTGCCAAGCAAGCGAGCGTATGCGAGTCATACGCTCCCAAAAGGCAGCGTATGGAGTCCATACGACTCCTTGCCAAGCAAACGAGCGTATGCGAGTCATACGCTCCCAAAAGGCAGCGTATGGGGTCTGCGCTGCGCTAAAGAGCGCGCGCAACTCAGTGGCACAAGCTAAAAAGCTCGTAGACTGCTCACTGTCTTCTCTAAACAGCAAGAACTCCATGGGTTGAACCCCAAGCTTCAAAAGTCCATAATTGGTCAAAATAAGTCCAAATCCAACTTTTCAAAGGTCAAAATTGGGTAGAATAAAATTCTCAACAACATGGAACCATCAAAACTCAAAAATAACAAGGTTTAGTAGATCAAAACCCAAGATTTTCGAAAATAATTTAAACTTAGATCTACAAGAATTTAGCCATGAAAAGAGAAAATGTCAAGTACTAAAGTAAGTTAAAATGTGGCAAAGAAGAGAATGGAACAATAAAATTCGGGTTCCTCCATGAAGCAAGATTCACTTGCCTAAGGGGTGTTCTTGGTTGGTGGTGGGTTTAATGGGGAAGAAAGAAGAGATTAATGAAGAGAGAGAAGAAGAATAGGTAATAAATATGAGTGGTGGTGGTAGGTAGGGGGTTCACCCCTTGGTTTATGATGGACCAAGAGTAATCCCAAACCGAACCAAGCCAACCCAAACCAAGCCAGGCCAAACCGAGCCAACCCAATCCTCCTCCACAAAATAAACCAAGCCAGGTAAAACCCAGTTACGAGAACCAAAATCTGCAAGTCAAGCCAATTATAAGTACATGCCAAAATCTAAGAAAATAAATACAGATCTGAAATACATACAAGCTTGACAAAATACATATTCAGAATATGGGTGTTACAACTCTACCCACCTTAAAAGAATTCCGTCCTCGAAATTTAATCAAGGAGTTAGAGATGTAAAAGCTAACTATACTATCCACAAGACTACACTAAGCAATCAATCAAACAATCATACATGTAAGCAAGGGATGGAAAAGCATAAGGCATAAGGAAGACATTATACCTTACGAGTCAAACAGGTAGGGATAACGTGATCGGATGTCATCCACACACTCCCATGTTTGACTCTCCCAAGGAGCGATGAACTCAAGCCACATGAACTAAACCGATAGTCTTGTGCTTGAGGTCTCTCTCTTTGGTCAAACAGGGACACGGGCCTCTCCTCACACGAAAAGGTTGGTACCAATAACCTTTTTCGAATGATCTAGGATATGGCTCGGGCCCGGGATATACCGTTGTAATTAGGACACATGAAACATGACACGTGTCCCGTATAACAACGACGGAAAGCAAGACAATAGGAAACAGATACCTCTCTGCCGATTCTGGATCTGAGCCTGGGCTAGGGCGAACTGCTGAGGCCTCTGTTGCTGGAAGGCCTGGGCCTGAGACGGCAATGGACCCAGGAACGGAAGCTGCTGTGGTTGGTGAACTGGAGCTGGTTCTGGTGCTGGTGCTGGTCCCATAACCGAAGGACTAGTTACTGTCGATGATGATCTGTACCGGTGTTATCACTGCCGGTTGGACTGTTTGCTGATTCGTTATTATTTGATGCATATTTTTCATCATGACAAGTATATCCTTCAGCGATTGTTCCACCGCAGAAAGACGCTGTTCTGTATGAGAAGTAGACGTCTCATGTTCTTCTCCGATAGCATAAGATTCAACTTCTCTTGAACTTACAGAGGGATTGGTGTAAAGATATGAATCGACGCTATCAGTTTCTGATTCTAAATACTGGGTATCCCCAACCTCTGAATCTGAAGAATGCATATTTAAAGGTCATTGACTTCTTGACCGAGTATGTTGATATACTCCTTCAAAAGAGTCAAGGATTCGGTTGAACCGTTGTTGACCTAGAGTCTGGGACGAATTACGTCTTGAACGTCATCCTCTATTGACATGAGACGCCATATTAACCGATGCATAGGACAACTCATGTTCTTGGTCATCAATTTGTTGCTGAGGTACATTATAGCTTATCGGTCGAAAACTGACTGTTTAGTAGCAGAACAGCAACATTTGATCACAATTTGGTGACACTCACAATGATGGTTTTCTTGAGGGAGTGTCACAGAAGATTTTCTATTTTTACGCTTTTGTACAAGTAACTCGCGTAAATCAGAAGAATTGAAAGGTAGTATTTTCTTTTTACATTTGGGACAGAGAAATATTTAGTCCCTTGTGTAAAGAGAAGGCTACTAGCTTCACTGGCATAAAAAAGTTGTGCATTTTTACGCACCTGAAGTTGTGTGCGTAAATCTGGAGTTGATTTGTGTACACTGAGAACACCATCAACATTACACGTAATCCTAAGATTAGGCACTTTGCGTAAAGCAGCACTAGAGGATTGTTGGCGTAAAACAGAAGTTTTGCCAAAAGTTATATTTTTCTTGGATAAACCAAAGGAATTGTCCGCCATAGTAGTAACAGAGGACTTGTTTTTATGCTGTACGCGTGTAGGCAAGTTCAATTTAGATGTAAAAGCACCATTATAAACTTTATCTACCATGTCACCAACAAGAGATTTGCCTTTACGCGTATGGCGCAAAACATGAACATCTGCCAAGTCACAGACGGAAGATTTGCCTTTACGCGTATAGTGCAAGACGTGATTGTCTACCACGTCACAGACGGAAGACTGGATTTTATGCATAGGGCACAACACTGAAGTAGGAACTGCCTCGTCACAGACGGGAGCCCCAACAACAGGAGTGGAAAGAATTCTCTTGCCTTCAGAGACAACGGAGAGATCAGAGGGTACTTTGGACTTAGGAATCCAAACTTTGCGCACCTTTCGTGATTTTTGAACATTGGAGCAGCGAGCACTACCCCCAATTCGAAACATTTCTTCATAAGCAGTCTGGTCGAATTGAACGACCAGAGTCTTCTTCGTCGATCCAATCAACACATCATTATATTGAGCAATTGCTTTCTCATCAGAGGAGAAAGTCGTCCCCAGCAGAGTCGCCATTTTGTTTCACTTAACAAAATGCCCTTAAGGCTTTCGAAAGAAAACGAGAGAAAGTGTACAAAAGTACAAGTAGATTCTGGGAAGTATTGCTATGGAAGTCTGATCTAAGAGCGATCACTTTGTTCATTGGACGAAAATTGCTTGAAGATGAACAAACTGGAAGAACTAAGTCACCAAAAAGGTATCGACACAATCGGCACTGATGGCACAGTCGAATACTTTTCTGCTTTGCTTCACTCTGTTCTTGAAAAAAAGTTGAAGAGAAATACTCTGGAAAATTACTTTGCTCTGAAAGTATCTGGTCTCCAAAATCTTGTACCTCTTCTTTAAAAAAGAAGTCTTTATATAGACTTGTCTTCTGTGCGTAAAATGCATCAATGTTGGGTCTTTACGCAAGCTATTAGGATAACTGTCACCCACGTACAGAAATTAGCCTCTACGCATGTTGACACGTGTCCCACAATCCAATAAAATAAGAAGAGCACGTACATACGTTCTTCGAGAAGTGTGGCATGAAGGACACGTCAGAAGACCACGTTCTCACATAATCAGGACAAACTGTGCACAAAAAATGTTGTTTAAACATGTCCGAGCGTAAAATAGCTCAAAGTAAGCTTCTTGCGTAAAGTGGCTAAAAATAGCCTTGAGCGTAAAGGCTCAAATAAATTCTACGCGCGCAAAAAGAGTAGCTGAGATAGCCTTGAGCGTAAAAGCTCAAATAACTCTTATGCGTAAAGTGGAAGCGGTTCCTCAAGTGTAAAGCAGCTCATTGGCACGTTAAACAACAAAACTTCATGGCTTTTGTGCAATCATTTGTCAGAAAATCAAATCTGTCAGAACAGAATCTTTGTGCATTTAATGCAGCATGGACAGCTCATTCTTCGCGTAAAGTCTGAATGTAAGGCCTGCGTAGAGTTTTGTGTTTGATTCAATTTGACCTTTGCGTAAAGTCTATTTTGGAACTGTCTTTGCGTAAATATCTCAATCTCCTTGACTTGGTCTTTGAAATTTATTTACGCTTCTACACTCCGTCGCTAAGCTGCGGTATCGGCCATTTTGGTATTCGCCTTGCGCGGGCATAACTTAGGCTCGCGTGCATCATGTCCAAGCGAGGACGACCGGTTATGCGAAATCGGGACGTGACAACCCTCATGGCTGCAGTTTTGATGGGAACGACTTCATGAACATAGTGTATCGTCACATGTCTCTCGTTCCGGTCATATTGTTAAATGCTTACAACTCAAGAGTCCCGGAGGGTTGTGTTGCTGTTGAGATCATGGTAGAAGATACAATTTCAGATATCATTTCAAGGCTCATTCTCGATTGATCATGAGAAATATATATAATTCAAATCACATAACCCTCACATATTGTTTAGTTTTAGGGTGTCATATAATATTCACAATTTACGTTTAGATCTCAATTTTGGACGATAAAACCAATTCAAACGTTAGAAAGAGACCTAAATCCCTTTCCTGAACAATGTAGAAATCTAAACCCAAAATTTAATATTATACCAGATCGTAAAACTATTTTTTTCTCTTTTCAAACATACAGTTTCAAAAACCTATCAACTATCAACTGAAATAAGGCATCCTTATAAGTGCAAACGAAGCCAGAGAGTTATAATATACGAAAATAATATTTGGCTAGTTCCGGTCGTGCACATGTTGGTGCACGCACGGGCGGCGCCGCAGAAACGAACTCCCACCCCTCTCCTGCTCCGCAGACGACTCAAACTTACCTCTACTGTTCCGTCCTACTGCGTGCACAATGGGTGCACACGACGCATGCCAAATAGCAGGGTTGTATAGTACATGTATGCATAGATACAAACCATTATATATCCTTCGGCTGCTTTGGATATACTTTTTGCCGTCGTCCAAATTATGTACATGGATTATCTTAATTATTTGTTACTTTTGGTTGGAAGTGGATGCCAATTGATAATAAGATAATAATTTTTTTTATATATATACATATGTATAACTTAGATTAATATATGCAGACAAATGCGGAATCAGAAATATCCGACCATAAAAGTTTGGCCTGCCATTTTCCTTAAAAAAAAAAAAAGAGAAAAAAAAATAAAAGAAAAAGGTTGGCCTGCCTGGTATGTTACTTAATGGATTTGAAAGCACTCATTTACAGGTTTACGTTTGTGCCGATTTTCCATTCCTTAGATTGTACTGCCAACTAAAAATACCTAGCGAAAACACCATATGTCGACCGGAAAATGCCAAGGTCTGGTCTGGTCTGGTTGTCACTGTCATACATTGCTCACCATAGCTTGAAATGGTCAATTATTTTGATATCCCTTTATTATATACAAAACTGCTACGTTGTCTGTTGCTAGCAGGATGGAACCAGAAAATCGAATTGAGGTAGGCTAAAGTGGACTAGGATGGGATAGATATAGACGGGCTTACATTGAAAAAAAAGGCTAAATTATAACTTGATACCCTCAACTATCTAAAATGTTCAACTTGTTACCCTCAACTTTAATATGTACTAACTTAATACACTCAACTATATAATAATTTTATATTGATATCCAAAATTTTAAAAATGACAAAATTATCCTCCCTCCTTCTTCTCCGCGAGCCCGCCCCCCCCCCCCCCCCCCCCCCCCCCCCCCGCCCCGTGCATCCCTCTCCGTGGCCCCGTGCCCCCGTGCCCTCCCCCCTCCCCCCCCCCCCCCCCCCCCGCCTCCGACTGCTTCCCAAGCGCGCGATCCCGCCGCCTCGCGCAACTCCAGTCTGGCCAACGCGGGGTGGGGGGAGGGGAGTTCGCGAGCTGGAGGGGGAGGGGAGGTCGCCGACGGGAGGGAGGGGGGGAGGGGGTGGGGAAGGTCACCGGCGGGAGGGAGGGGGAGGGGGGAAGGTCACCGGCGGGAGGGAGGGGGAGGGGGGGAGGTCGCCGGCGTGGGGGGGGGGGGGGGGGGGGGGGGAGGTCGTCGGCCGGAGGTAGGAGGGGCTGGGGAGGGGGGGGTGGGAGTTCGCCGGCGGGAGAGGAGGGGAGGGGGGGGGGGGGGGGGGGAGGAGGTCGTCGACCGGGGGCAGGAGGGGGGAGGGGGGCGTTGGAGGGGAGGGACAATTTTGTCCATTTTTTTTTTCAGGGTTTCAAATTAGTACCTATCAAAGTTGAGGGTATCAAGTTGAAAAACTGAAATAGTTGAGGGTATTAAGTTGTAATTTAGCCTAAAAAAATTATACATGAAAAAAAAATATTTTTTTTGCCGGGGTACTTAGATACGCCATTCGTTGCTAGGATATGACTGTGTTGATCTGCGGCCACGTGGCACGCTGTCATTGGCCCTCCGGTCTGAACTGGGCCCGTGCTAGCAGGTGGGCCAATGACTGGCCGCCATACGCATTCATAATGCTATTTGTATCTCCAAATTGTAACTCCAAACCATCTCTTCTTACGTGGCAGCTGACGTGATATGTTGATGTGGTAGCTTGGCAAAAATTAAAATTAAAATTAAAATTAAAATTAAAATTAAAATTAACATTAAAATTAATATTATCCTTAACGTTAACAATAATATTAATATTAACATTAACATTAATATTAACATTAATTAATATTAACATTAATATTAAATTAATATGGACAAAATTGGATAGTTAACTTTTTGAGTTAAAATTTGTCATGTCATCGGTCATGTCAGATGACACATAATATTATTTAACATGCCACGTCAGCTGCCACATAAGAAGGAATGAATTGGAGGAACAATTTGGAGGTACCAATAGCATTACTCATTCAAAAATGCTATTTGGCTCCTAAAATATTTGGATGATGCCATCTCCTATTATGTGACATATGACATGATTTCTGACATAGCAAAATTTAACATTAAAATTAATATTAAGATTAAAATTAAATTAACACGATAATTAATATTAATATTAACCTTAACATTAATATTAATATTAAAATTAATCTTAACACTAAAATTAATATTAATATTAATATTAATATTAATATTAATATTAATATTAATATTAGCGTTAAAAAAATTGGATAATTAATGTTTTGGTTTAAAATTTACTATGTCATTTGTTATGTCAACTGTCACGTCAGATGCTACATAATGAAAGATGTCATCACTCAAATATTTTGGGGGTGAAATAGCATAATTGTTGCTCATTATATATGCTTACAACACTGAAACAACTAACAAGCTAACGAGAATGGAGAGTGTGGAAAGTACGACAGAGGAGAGGCTCGACACCTTCAGCTCCTTCAGAGGCTACGGGAAGATGACCGAGTTCG
The DNA here is from genome assembly GCA_029216955.1 of Iris pallida. NCBI lineage: Eukaryota > Viridiplantae > Streptophyta > Magnoliopsida > Asparagales > Iridaceae > Iris > Iris pallida. The sequence goes on from JANAVB010019754.1 coordinate 27,561, forward strand.
AAGAGCAGGAGTACCGGAGAAAAACCCGGAAGCGCCTGATCGTCATCTCCGTCTCCTCGGTCCTCCTCCTGGCGATCGCCGTCACGGCAGCGGTGGCGGCTGTGGCCCACATGCGCGACGTCGAGAGCGAGTCGGCCGCCGAGCCCCGCGCTGCCAGTCCGAGCTCGACGGTTAACAAAATCGACGGCCCGGAGGAGCTGCTCGAGCTCTCCCTCCGTGCTGCCGCGGTCGCGCTCTCGAACGCGACGTCCGTGCCGAACGCCCTGGCCAGACTGACCGACGACGGGACGGTTCTCGGCGCTCTCGACGACTGCTGGAAGATGCTCCGCGACGCTGTCGACGATCTCGACGAGTCGCTGGAGCTGCTGACGAGGACGTCTTCCGTGGGGAGGGAGCTTGCTCCGTCGGAGATCGACTCCCTCCGGTCGTGGCTCGGCGCGGCGGCAGCGGACCAGGCGAAGTGCCTGGACGGACTGGGGAACGCCACGGCCGAAATCCGAGAGAGGATGTCGGAGGCGGTGGCGAGCTCGGCGCGGTCCACCAGCAACAGCCTGGCGATCGTCGCGGAAGTGGCGAGCGTGTTCCACCGGAAGCTACTCGACACGACAGCCGCTAGCAGTGCTTCTTCTTCTTCTTCCGCTGGTGCGCGGACACGGATACAAGCCGGGCAAAGGAGGGGTCTGAGACGAGGATCAAGCAGCTCAAGTAAATGGTCATCAGAAAAACTATATAGAATCATAATTGAGGAATAATTGGCTTTTCCGCGGGATCGAATCCACCCAGACAGGATGTGCTACGTCTTCACTAGAGGCTATGACATGTAGAATGATCTATATACATAACTTGATATTCACTTACTTTCAATGTTTTTTTTGCGTATTTCACCAAATTCCTTAAAACATAAATGTAGTTGTAATTTCTGGTGCTTAGAATCAATTTAACAACCTTAAATGATATGAATGTTTAATTAATTTTCTCTTTTTTTTACTATAAGTTAGAATACAACAGTTATATAAACTTAACAGTTCAAAATTGACTAGGCTAGTAATAGAATTCCATGACTTCAAAATCTATTTGCCAATGCGAGAGGCAAAGAAGTATCATCAAAACTTTCCAATATGGACTCCAATGTTGACACGCAACAGTTTTTAAGTGGAAGGGTGATCATTTACACTTATTTTGGTGGGTGAATAAAAAAGTGCTCTTCTATCTATTGTACTATTTGGGATTGTTGCATGGGATGTAATATTTAGGGGTCATATATATTTTTGTTTTGTTAAATCTCGACATAAATTTTTTTTCCCCTCCCCTCTAGTTCTATGTAAAAGACAATTATATATAGAAGAGGATACACAGAAGGCTACCTACTATAGCCAATATATAAGAACTATTCTTAACAATGAAACAGAGACAAGGAAGCTACAAAGTCTCGGAGAGAACAAAGGCTTAAAAGCTTCAAGACACATTTACAAAACAAAAACTTCGGCCCGGCAAAATCATTCAGATGAGATACTAGGGCCAATTGATTTGAGAGTATTAAAAAACGAAAATTTTCAGTGGAAGCATAAAATTTTTACAAAATTATAAGTACAACATAATTTTTCACAAAATTACAAATAAAACATAGAAACGCCATTTCGAAGGACGTTCTGCTCTTTAAATGAATAAAAAAAATTACTTCTGTTAACGGAAGTTGTTAGCGTTGTGACTGGGAAGGAAGACAAAAGAAAAATATATATAAAAGGAAAATGCCCTTCCTAGGAAGGACATTTTCCTTGAGAAAAACGTCCTTGCTAAGGACGTTTTCCTTATATATATTTTTCCGCTCGCACTTGGATTTGGGGTCAGTATTTTCAGATGTCCCAAACGTCATTTCTTTTGTGCGGATCCACAGCCGCTTGGATTTGGAGTCAGTATATAATCCAAGAGCGCGGAAAAACATATATATAAGGAAAACGTCCTTAGGAAGGGTGTTTTTCTCAAGGAAAACGTCCTTGGACGTTTTCCTTTTATATATATATATATTTCTTCCCGACTCCCGTTAACGTAAGTAATTTTTATTCATTTAACGAGCAGAACGCCCTTCGGAAAGGCGTTCCTATGCTCTATTTGTAATTTTATAAAAATTTATGCTGTACGTATAATTTTGTAAAATTGTTATGCTTTCACCAAAAAATTTCAAATAAAAAAAACTCAAATCTTAGGGATCATCCAAACCACAAGTAATTTATGCCTCTTGTTAGTTAACCAATGTTTCCAAAAGCATGAGCAAAAGGTCATGAGTTCGAATCTCCTTCCCCACTCCGCCGTTCAATGTATTTCACGAGCATGGAAAAATGACAGCATAACTACTTATTATAATCATCTCGAGGGTTCCTTTTTCTTATTTTCCAGCGGTTATTGCTTTACGCAAGTATTACTTACTTGGTGTAGTCTCTTGGCTCCCTCACAATTTTGAACTTTGTTTGCTTCTTTTCCACCAATTAAATGGTTTATATTGTCGTGGTTCTTCATTTACTACAATTTACCCCCTAGTGCAGGTTTTAGGCTTATCCAAGTGGTTAATTAGTCAATTTATCCACTTGACTAATTATACTTTATAATATGGATTCTGGACTAAATAGACATGCGAGATGAAACAAATAAAAAAAAATTCATGAGCAAATTATCTTAAATTATTTTTCTATACGGATTTAGAAATATAGACCTAAACTCATAAAATTACTATATCATACAATATATGATAGCATACATGATACAAGAGGGTAAAGTGCATTTAAACCCTCCCTAGAGTTGCCTCGTTTGCAAAATAAGACCTTTTAGAAAACTTAAGTAGTTTGTACCTCCCGAAAAATCTGTTTTGTTTAGAAAGACCCTTATCCGTTAAATGGCCGTTAAGACTTAAAATAAATAAAAAAAATAAAAACTACCTAAACTAACCCCCATCCTTCCCTACCAACCCTTCTCTTCCCTACTCCCCCCCTCCCCCCCCCCCCCCCCCCCCCTCCGCCGGCGACCCGACCCCGACCCCCCCCCCCGCCGGTGATTTGAACATTTTCGTAACGGACTGTCTTTTTCGGATCAGCGAGTCTTTATTTGCATTTTCGTGACATTTAAGGAGAGTTTAAATGCACTTTACCCTGATACAAGATACGGCTTACAAGCAAATCGATACATGATACATAGCGGTAGTTGATAGCTAAATTGTTACCATCATATTTTAGAAACACATCTACTGCTATAGTGCAAGTATCAGATAAAAATGCAAGCGATGGGACTCAGCTAGTGATCAAACTTAAGATTTCTAAAATATGTATAAAACTAAAAAAAAATTGTTTATGTGACAAAAATACTAGACATCCTTGTTTTGTAATTTGGAGAGTTCAGAGAGTTAAAACACTCCATGCACATATGCAACATTGTCAAACACTTGAACTATCAGACGAACTAAGACACTTCTGATGCAACATTCACAACTTGAATCTTAATCAATTCAGACCATTCAGAAGTTCATTAATTTAGCATTCAGTACCTGATGCTTAATTTTGTCAACGCAACGATATATTTACTCCACTGCATGAAATACCAACAAAAACAAAAATTCCAAATCAAGTTTTTTCAAGAAGACAAACAATCTATAATATAAAACACAGTGGATTTTTGGTCCGACCCATGTGCTTTGGTTCAACGATGATGAAAGGACTAAATTGTCCCTCTCTCTATAAGAGATGAGGAGGTCCCATGTTGGGTACGGGGCAACCGGTTGTTCCAACGGCACCCCCGCCTTCAGCTCCTCTTGCACCGTCCCTCCCTCCGCCGCCTCCGCTCCATCCTCGCCCACACCGTCGTCGTCGGCCTCTTCCGCAACCCCTTCGTCGCAAGCAGCCTCCTCCACCGCGTCGCCGACGCCGACCCTTCCTTCGTCGCCTCCCTCTTCTCCGCCATGACCAACCCCAAACCCTTCTCTTTCAACACCGTCATCGCCATCTCCGCCGACCCAATCTCCATCTACTCCTAAATGCTCTGCCACCGCGTCCCTCCCGACTCCTACATCTTCTCTTCCTTGCTCAACACCACCACCGCCGCCGCCGCCACCAGGTCGCTCCACGCACATGCCCTCCTCCTTGGATTCCGGTCCGACCCTTTTGTGCAGATCGTCCTGCTCACCGCCTACTCCCGACGCGGCTCCGTCGACTACGTCCTGTGGGTGTTCGACGAAATGCCGCACAGGGACGTCGTCTCCTGGACCGCCGCCGTCTCGGGCCTCGCCGTCCTCGGACGTCCCGCGACGGCCCTGCGCGTCTTCGCCTCAATGAGGCCCCACGCCGCCCCGAACACCGCCGCCGTGGTCTTTGCCGTGTCCGCCTCTGCCGGGCTCGGGTCCCTGGCGCTGGCCCGGTGCCTGCACGCCTACGTCGAGAAGGCCGGGTTCGGAGGCCGCGTCTCCGTCCGGAACTTCCTGGCGCTGGCCCGGTGCTTGCACGCCTACGTTGAGAAGGCCGCGTTCGTGTCCGTGCCATTATGGCACGGGTTATCTACTAGTCTATAATATAAAGCACAGTGAATTTTTGGTCCGACCCATGTGCTTTGGTTCAACGATGATGAAACACTACTAAAATCTGCTAGAATACCGACGTATATTAGCGACGGCGGAAAAAGCAGTCGCCGATAATTGACTATAGCGACTCCTAGTGTTACACATCGTTGACCTTCGCTGCGTAGAGACGTTCTGCGACGTAGAGTTTATTACGTCACTGAATGGCGACGTTTTGCGGTGGATATTTGTTTATGTCGCTGTATTGCGACGTTTTGCGACGTTGATTTTATACGTCGCTGACTATTTAATATAGGGTTACTGGCCCGATCGAATCACAATTTTTTATCCAAATTTTTTTGTTCCCGCTCGATCCCCCTCCCCCTCTCCCCCCGGCGAACCCTCCCCTCCGGACCCCTCCTCCGACGACACCCTCCCCTTCTCCCCCCGGCGACCCCGCTCGCCCGCTGACCCTCCCTCCTCCGACAAAGTCTCCTTCCTCGCCGCCTTCCTCCTCCGACGAAGCGACCCTCCTCGCCGCCTCCATCCTCCGACGAAGCCACCCTCCTCAGGTAAACCCTAACCCTAGCCCTAGCTATCTAGACACAGACACGGACAAGAGAACCCTAACCCTAGCGGGTGGTCTTGGGTCTGCTGCGAGGGGGGAGGGAGGGGTGGGGTGGGTGCAGGGGGGGGGGTCTCTTACGTAGGGTGGAGGAGGGTGGGGGTACCCGGGGGATTGGGGGGTCTTGATGTTGATGGGGCAGGGTTGGGGTGGGTGCAAGGTAGGGGGAGGGGGGGCAGGGAGGGGGGTCTTGCTGTTTAGGGGGACAGGGAGGGGGGGTCTTGCTGTCGAGGGGGGTAGGAGGGAGGGGCAGGGGTGGGTTTGTGCAGGGGTAGGGGGAGGGGGCAGGGGACAGCCCTAACCCTATTTTGGACACGACTCTGTGACACATGACACATGACACAGGACACAACACAGGATACAACACATTATATGCTCTAAATCCAGTTTTGATCGACCCTTGTAATTAGATGTATACCATATCTATATAATACCATATCTATATACCCTCATTATATCTATATATATATATATATATATATATATATATATATATATATATATATATATATATAATATAGAGATATATATATATATATATATAATAATATATATATATATATATATATATATATATATATATATATCTCTATATATACTCTATATATATATATATATATATATATATATATATATATATCTATATATATATATATATATATATATTATATAATCAACATAATTACAGACAGAGAGTAAATGAGAGGGTGAAGGGTGTGAGGGTGTGTGCACATATGTGTGTGTGTGTGTGTGTGTGTGTGTGTGTGTGGGTGTGTGTGTGTGTGTGCAATGTTGTGACAGGGGGGGTTACCTCAGAAACTGGGAACACACACACACACAATACATACATATATACCTTATATATAAATACACATATCTACATAATACATGTATATATATACTCACACACTACATACACACACAAATACATATTAAATATCTATGTCAATGTATATACACACAAATACACATTATATACATCAAAATTCATTTAAAATTTATTTTAAGAATCTGAAAAATACAGGAATCACTGTTCATCACTGAACATAGGGGTAAACCCAAATTCAACCCAAAATGCTATAAACCGTGATATGTTAAATGCCTGCAGCTGCATCGTAGCTCAGGGATATGACTAAGGGTGACATGGTTGTCATTAAGGATCTTTGAGGAGGTGACATGTTGTGAACAGATTATCCTTATAGTTCTCTACGTAATGTTAAAGAAAATCCGTAGGATAAACTATATAAGGATATATATTTTTGCAAACATGTCACCTTGTCAAAGACCCTTAATGTACCAACCATGTTACCACGGTATTGGTATTGGTACCAATAGCAATAGGTAAAGGTACCAATAGCGATAAGGTAAAGGGTACCAACTTAAGGTATGGTATTGGGATACCAATAGCGATAAGGTAAAGGTATCTTGGTAGGTAATGACTAGAAATAAGATATTTGACTTAGATTGACCTGTTTGACCAAGGTTGACTATTTTAACTGAAAGTCAAAGTAGAGTCACATCTG
>JANAVB010019755.1:0-105000 GCA_029216955.1 Iris pallida
CCTCTCTTGACGAACTGCTGGAGAAAGGAATTCTTCTTCGAAGGCTTTGTGGAATGTGGCCCAAGTGATCTTCTTCGCCTCATCGTCTCCGAGGATCGCTCGTTTCTATACATCCCACCAGTCGTATGCGTTCAACCAAAGTTGAAGTTGAGCACAAGCGACTCGTCTTGACTCGTCCATGCCAAGTGCTTCAAAGTGGTCTTTCAATTCCGCCAGCCAATCGAGCACCACAATAGGATCTTCGGTTCCCTTGAATGAAGTATTGCACACCTTCTTGAGTTATGAGATTTTAGAGGAGGCATACTTCGTAGGTGCAAGATGAAGTTCGACAGGGTCGACTTTGCTACGTTGGTTCGTGGGATATGTTATGGCAGGTGCGGTCACAGAATGGTTGTTATTTGCCACGATTGTCTGGACTATTTATTGCAAAGTGTCAAGTTGCTTCTATTGCACCTTGAATTGGTCTACAAACCTATTTTGAACTACCTTTGTCGGGTATCAGCCCGTTATTGTTGTGCTTCCATCATATGCATTATTTGATCCATTGGGTCAACCAATGGTTCAGGCTTCGAGCTGCTAGAGCACTCGAAGCGCTTGAATCGATCGCGGTCGTATGCTCCGTGATTTCTGGTATAAGAAAGAAACTCACATTAGTCCTAGAAAATATTGCGAACTCATTGTGTAATGTCCTGCTCCATACGATGCATTATGCTGAGTCGTTGACTCAAAGAGTTGTATTGACCCGAAGAAGTATCAAAATCGATACAAGAGTTACATTGACCCGAGGAATGCATCGAGTCAGATCGATGCATAGAGTTTCGTTGGCCGGAATGAGAAAGCATTGAGCCGGTTCGAAGACCCAATAACTCGAATCGAAGCAAAGCATAAGTCCGGTTCGAGTATTGATTTTAGTTGGTTTCATGTGTAGGCTATGAGATGGATTATAAGAGGCCGACATTTTGTCTTATTTGCAACTGAGTCAGCAAAACCAAAGCATCGCCTCGCAAAGGACTGAGGTAAGGGCACACGTTAGGCCGAATCAGTCGAATAATTCAACGAAGCACGAAGTACTTCGAATGGCTAAGTTAGAAGAGTTGGCCGTGCAACATAGTTATGAAATCGAGTGCATCGGCTCGACGAAATGACAAGACGTATCAGCTTAAGGTGGGAGGACTTTGACCCTTCTTTTTTACTTCGTCATTGTCATTACCACTATAATGCCCCGTCCTGCTAAACTCAATCGGAGGAATCAAAATGCCAACAGCATTCGAACTTAGCCATGCAACGGCTGCTCGAAGACCCGCTCGGTCGAGACGACTCCTCGCTCAGGTGGGTGGCTTCGGTGAACTTGCCTCAGCTTGCTCTTCACATTAATAAAACAAAAGTTTTCAAATGCACAAGTAGGCTTGATAATAAAAGAGGCAAATCCACATAGCTAAGAGAATAATCCCAAGTCGGGTCGAATTGGGTTAGAATATGGAAAGGTCCCACGGTTGACTTTAGAAGTATCGTACGTCGTGCTTTCAAAATGACACTCATTCCTTCATTCCGTGGCTTGGGAGAAGGAAAGTTGGTTTGAGTTGCCACAAAGATATGAACTTAGCCTAAGTCATAGGCATTGCACGCATAAATGCTTGATAAAGTATGAACAGTCCTATCGTTTGATACTTATCAATTAGGCAAAGTGTCCCTTAAGTCTTAGTGCATATTTCTATGATGCAAGGCTTGGCATAGCGTTTGCTCATCCCAACGGTTAAGTTGTTGCACGATTAAGTTAGGCAAACGTTATGCTGGGCTATCGAAGTTATAGCAAGCACTGTCCCATGTTTTCTTCTGCGGTTGTTATGTCCCATAGTCCCACGATCTCAAGGCTCGTTATATAAAGTATGACTTGGGCGATGGTGTCGCATAGAACACAAGTCAGTCTAAGGCACGAGCCACGGTCGATTCAAGAAAAAGTTAGCCACGGTCTATGGCACATGAAGAACACGTTTTGTTCAAGTTATGCTTGAAGGCTACGAATTAGCCATTCATGAGTTTAAGTCAATAAGAGTATGGAAGCACTGAAGAAAGATGTCGGAACTATAGGCTAGTCGCCGAGAAGAAATATGACGGGACTGTAGGTCAGTCGCCGAGGAAAGATGTCGAGACTTTAGGTCAGTCATCGAGGCAACCCTGGTTTGGGCTCTACAAAAGAAGTATGAAAAGAAAAGAAGTAAACCAAAGGAAAGTAAGTTGTGACGGTTAGGCCACACATTTACGTTAAGTCTCGTAGGTGCGTGGTCATGGACAACTTGTCGATAAGGTTTCACGCCCTCGATTCGGTAGCCTAGGGCCACAGGACCGCATCGGCCTAGGAGGGAAGCAAGGTTGTTAGACAAAAATACGCTGCCGGTGATTCGAGGACTTGAGCAGGGCTGGCTACCCTTAGCTGCAAGGGTCTCGTCTGCACCACCTACATGTCCAAGATGACTTGAATTGCCGGTGACCTTTTATATAGATAAGTTGGCGTACTGAGCGGCAATCCGCATGCACGGTATCGGTCGAATAAAAAAAGTGCAAGCACGACATGAATGGGATAAAGATGGTGTGTGCAGTTGTAATACAAGTCTTAAGAAGCCTAAGATTTGGCTATAGAAAAAATGCGTGCTTCGACATGATATATGACGTCGAGTATTAAGTGGTTGGCATAGAGTTGCATAAGTCAGACTTAAGTCATTTCGAGTTAAGTCAAGAGGGACCGTAAGGCATGTTTGGTTAAGTCATGTTAAGTTGTGAGGCACGGCCTCGATATTAAAGCACGAACCAAGTCGATGACATGAATCATGTTGTTGCATCCTAAAGTATGGGCCATAACGCAAGCACGAGTCGAAACGTTGATGTTGTAAGCACGAGAATGGTTTAGAGGCAAGGATAAGGAAGTTATTGGTGCGATAGCACGGTGATGGTCTAGAGATATAAATAGGCTAAGAGTCTTTGTCCTAAAATCGATCCTAAGGCAAGAATAGAAAGATAATAATAAAGGGCTTATGTTGCACAAAAATAAATAAACATGTTAGTTTTGTATGGGTAGGCGAGGAGCTCACTCCACCAGTACTGTTGAGTATTGACACCCACACAGTTTTCATGTGCAGGCACAGGTAGAAGCTCATTGGCGTGGTGCTCGCTTGGATGCATCGAGGCACAGAGTTCCTTGACGTTTTGAGGCATGTGATCCACATGGAGTCTGAACTTATACGGGACATAATGTATGGACATCGCCTACCTGAAGCATCCGCTAGCTCTTCAGTATATTGAGAGATGAGAGAGAGATGAGTAACTTGTAAAAATGAGAGAAAAGTGAACTTGAGCGACTTGCAATCTTGGCCATGCGCCTTTGTAATCTTATGTTTATTATCAATAAAGACTCTGATTTTGTTTCAATGCTTGTGTTGCCTTGTATATTCAATATTTATGCTTGGGACTTCTGTGTGATGACCCTGTCGCAAGCTGTTGTAATCGGCTGTTATGAAACTGCCTTGTACGAGTACAATCTAAGCTCGTGCGGCATCACATCTTAGCGAGGACGATCGATCCTACGGGACCGGGGCAGGACATAATAGTATCAGATCACAGCTTTGTCCTTGGACTTTTGATTGAATTCTTTAACTTCGATTTATGTTTCGTAAACTCTGATATTCTGCAATCGATATCGTTGGTGCGCTCTCTCTCAAATGTCTTACGGGATGTCCATACAATAAGTCTATATATTTTAAAAAGTATCATGAAAGAAAATTGGTTGAACAAAATTTAACTTTAAATAAGCACGGTTGGCTAAGTCGGATTGGGCATATACCCCAAGAATTGTGTCGACCTTAGCAAAGTCGAGTGCGAGATTCAATTTATTTCAGATGACAATGAGTTGAACTCGATTGAGTATGCAGGATAGCTATCGATTGGAGTGCCATTGGACGATGTCATCATCGATGCGATATAGATGAGTGTGCTTGGATTTTGAGGAATGGTTCAAACGGAGATTCGAAGTAATCGAGATTCACAACTTGTTTCGAGAATTTGTCGAATGACTTCATCCCTGAGTGGTGTATGGGATAGCCTCGGGGATGTAGATCAATTGAGGATATAGGGTGCCAACGAGTCTATCAGCAAGCGACGAGTACACAAAGCCTTAGAAAGAGTGTTTCAAAGTTAGTCATGACTTGATAGCTAGCATGATATTGATTTGAACGAATTTGAAATGACGCGCACGAGATTGGGATTGTGCCAGTATAAAATACGGGAATAATTGAGTAGGAAAAATTGAATCGATAAAAAGTTAAGGTGTACGAATGGATGACTCGATCGAGGAAATCGATATAAATCGTATACGAAAAGTTAGCACGATTGGATGATAACGTCCACAAAAATGATTCGAATATTTAAGAATGACTCTAAGGATTTGAATAGATGTTGCTCAATGATTGAGTTAGCATAGATCGATGAGTTTTGAGAAAATATGTTGTTCGATGACTTAAGATAGACGGATGAACATACGTAATTTTGGGTTGAACAAATTGATCATGTAACTAGTTTGAAGGATAATAATCGAACTTGATCTTGAATGTCGAGGAGATTATCCAGTTTGGACGATAGCATCGGATGCATGACTTAGAATTCGTTGCAAATGAAGATCGTCAGGTTACGTATATCATCGATGGTATTGAGGCATATCAAAGATCGATATGTGATAACTTGGGGGTACTCCAATTCGGAGAATGACAATCGTGTAAAGTGCTATTATTTTGGATGGATGCTATGCTTGGGATTTTGATTAAAATGAATGCTTGGATAAAAATGTTTGTATCTTAATTTCTTCGACGATAACCACAATGTCGACGTTCTTATCTTGCGCGAGCACAACTCCAGCCTCGTACATGCATCACGTGGGACTTGGAGCGATCGTTCCGCGTGAGCGCTGACATGGTATTCATGTTGCGAAAATGATCAAACTTGGGAGATCACTTTCGTAGCAATTTGAATTACTTCGACTTGTGGTTTGATGCGAAGGTGATATTCGAGGATGGTTCAGATTTGTGATTGATGATTGAGTAAACTTGAGGATTGAGTAGTCCAATCTGCGTATCATGAATAAATTAGTCTAGACTCAAGCAAGAGTTGCGCCCCGATAAGAACGATTATCCTGAAGGAATGCATGGTGATTTCATATCTCGCGTGGATGATCGAACTTGTGTGAGATTGGGACATGACATATTGGTGAGCTAGGTAACCTTGAGAATGATTACGTGAATTACGATAAACGACTCAGGGAATATGAAATAAAAATTATGGTTTAGTAACAAATCGTGTAGTAGCATACTTGACTGGAATATGATGGATTGGTGGATTATATCGAACGTGTTCGAGGAGATAGACTATACGAATAGCTAGTTTGGACGTGCGATATTGATATGTCAAGGAATTGGTTGAACATGACTTACCATAGGATGGCTTTGCTGAACGACTCGGACTTCTTGGACAAAGTGTTGCAAGTACGGATAGAAGAAATACATGCTCGATGTTTAAAAATCTGAGTGATGTGAGCTTGGGAAGAAAATATCGTATTATCAACTTTGGTTGACCTTAGGATTGGGGTCAGTGTTGATATTATTATTGGGAAACTATGATCCCAATACTGACGGATGATTTAGCCTAGGGAGATGGCCTAGCAGTTAGGCGAGACGTCCATATTTCGAGAGTTAGCCATGGTACAATTTATCTTGAGGATTGATAGAATAGGATACTGGTGGATAGAATGATTCAAGATTATGGAAACCCTACTCACGAGGCTCGGCTAAAATACATATATTTCAGGGATGCCTGAATATCAGCACGATCCGACTCAAGTAAAATTGATGGATTCTCTATCATGAGGCTTGGCTGACATGCAGGTACTTCGGGGACACCTGAAATATGTTCATGATCTAACTAAGTGATACGTTGAATTCAAGTGAGACTGTAGGAACCGAACGGTACCAAAGATTTTGAAATCGTGTTTCAAGGAAAACATTGATGGTAGTGTGATTGTTGGTTTGAAATGAAATAATTGAGTCATTAATGTTTTCCATAAAGAAATTCTCTTTATTTGCTGTATTTCTGGGAAAATTACAACTGTAGGAATCCGATCTAGAAGACGATCGCTTTATCCCTTGGACTATGCGAAGAAGAAAAGCTCTCAAAATTTTGACAGTAGATATCAATGTATCTGTACAATGAATGAGAAAAAGAACTCTATTTATAGAGTCAAAACAGTAACTGAAAAGATAACTACCTCACCACTGGTGCACTTGAAAAGTCACGCAGACTCTAAATACATGCAGGGTTAGTGAGTAGTTACTGGACGTGGCCCGTAACTGTTGGACACATGGCATCAGTGCATGGGTCGTGTGCAAGTTACTGGGCACGCGAGAGAGAGATCGGTGGCATGGCTGCCACGTACTCCAGTTGAAATGAAATCCACGCTGACTTGCTGAAGGCAAAAATCCACGCAGATTCGTTGACGCAGACTCGTTGAAGGCAAAATCCACGCAAGCTTTGAAGAAGAATACTTCAGAATTCACGGCGGCTTTGAGAAGAATAACTCAAAAGTCACGCAATGTTTTGAGGAAGGAGAAGGTTCAGAATCCACGCAAACCGCCAGCTGGCACGCTTCGTCTGACACAAAATCTCTGACATTGATTATATTGTCAGCCGCATTAAATGAAGATAAGACCCAAAGTCACGCCAACTTGGTGAAGAGTGAGTCTTGCTGCAAAAGACGGCTGTGATCTCTCGAGTTCTGTGCATACGTGGCATACGAGGAGACGTTTCTCGACTGTTGTGTTGTCAGTCATTATGATTCTGACGTATGGCTGAGCTGTCTCTGCGTGACTTCTAAAAGAAATGGCCAGGCAGAACTTAGCGTATCTTTTGTGTTGCTTCTTGGATCACTCTGCGTGACTTGTTCTGATCAACTCAGCGTGACTTCATTTTTGAGGCCTACAAAACCCCCTTCAAAGTTTTCGAAAAATGATAAAATATTTTCGAAATACTTTGAAATAGAGATGATGAAATGAGTTAAAGTCACGCTGAGATGACTCAAAAATTTTTTGGAAGTCGAAAAGACTTCGAAGTTCTTTAAAAATATCAAATGAACTTATTAAATGTCATAATGACTCTTCGTTCTCCGAGACTGATTGCGTCCAATTTATGGTGGAATATGAACTGTCGACAAGATCTGTTATATAAACAGGAAGAGATTCTCAGTTTTGACATTCATCTCTCGAAAATATGACCCCAAAGGAAGCAACCGAAGAGGAAGCACGCAAGTTGGGCTTTTGTTCCCATGGTGACCCCACTTTTGGGGGCAAAGAACCCGAACCTGTCGTCATCGAGCTCAAGGACGACTCCACGCAGTTAGCCAAGAATCTCTTGAGCTACTTTGGATTGGATGGCTCGTCTTCTTCTGATGGGCGGAGCCTTATAGAGAAGCGTGAAATGCTCGAGACTCTGTTGCATCGCCTGGGAGTTAAGTGCGTAGAGGAGTTAGGCATCAAACTTAGCCGCTCTGGAAAATAGAGCGTAACTTTCTACGCTTTTGTTGCACTTTTCTGTTTTGTCTTTTTGTAAGGCCATCAGTGCCTGTTTAAAGAATGAAGTACAACTTTTGTGTTTGATCTGCGTGCCTTTTAATGAAGAATATTAATTAGCACACTTTGACTGTTTCCAATGTTGCACTGTCTCCCGAAGTACACGTGACACTCATTCCACAATTTACGAGCGCTATTTATGCGGATCTTTTCCAAGAATAGACCTGCACTTGACCCTTTAAATAGATGGATGAACTCCACGCAAACTCATCTTCCCATTCTTCTTCCTCTCTTCTAAGAATGAATTTTCCGTGAGAAAAAAATAGGAAAGCCATGTTGTCTGATGTTCGACTTCTGCGCACTGTATCAAACATGAGTCTGTCAATCCTTAGCAGCAAACTCAGCGGTAAGTTCAATATACACGCATCGAATTTTTTTGTTTACTAAAAACAAATTCATCTTCCTGAAATGAACAGAATGCATCTGTCTTTGCTTGGCCAATTTCTGTTGGCTGATTTTTCTTTACTATTTCTTGCAGAATTTTGGCTGAAAACCTTCTTCAGAACTGGCATTGGTGATGTAGATGCTGTAGAGAATATCCTGCTGACACCAACATCAGGGAGCTCATACGCTTTTGACGCGTACATCAGACAACTCAGAACTCTTTGTGGGATAGAAGGGTCTTCCTTAGATGGTAGGAAGAGCCTTTATACACGAGAGTTGGATGGTGGAGTCAACTCTACTACCGAGAAATCGGGTAGTAGAGTTCCTCTGACGGCAGAACTAGGAATCGTATCCCAAGGTTGGATACATTCCTACCCGCTTGAGGTGCCGCCGTTCCTCCACGAGCTGTATTGGCAGCAACACGCCGTCGGGCTGTCATACTCTGTGGTTCTCCTCTCGTCTGAGAGAGAAGACCAGAGTTTGATTCCTGCTGATCTGGTCGTGACTGAGACCCAGACAGTCAGGAATTGCTACCAACAACGAACCTGACGGAGAAGGTCCGACGGAGAAGATCCAAAGAAGAAGATAGATCTCTATTAGGTTATCGTTGTGGTGTAGAATGAAAATCCAAGATTTGTAATAGATTTCCATTATGATTTGTAAGAAAGTCTAAGAAAATGTAATAGACTTTTTGTGGTGAAATGGGAATAGAAATGACAATTCTTCTATGCTCAATGATTTGTATTTGTGGATGAATTGTGGACATGATAGATAATAAAATCATCTTTTCTGTTTTAGAGTATATGATATTATTAGAGGTATTATGGACATGATAATATATAGGAACTCGAAAGAAAATAGATTGATTTCTATGCAGAAGTCAAAACATGACAAATGAGTAAGTAGATTCGGAATTGATTCAGAGGTTATGAAAACGTGATCAATAACGAATCCCCACTTAATGAACTGATAAAAGATTATGAACGGACGAACCGTTAGGAAATGAAGAACAGATGAACTGTCAAGTGAATGTAATAAATGAACGGACGAACCGTCAAGTATTAATGAACATGTGAAACGTCGGATAAATGTGAGAAATGAATGGATGAACTGAATATCGGGAAAGAATACGTCCCTTTGATCCTTGTAACCATATGCCAATAAATAGAGCATATATTTGAATAGAAAGATCGCATTTTATCCACAATGTCTTCTGAAGAGAATATAAAGAAGGCTGAAGTCGCCCCCGAAGCTACTGATGGTGTTAAAGAACATCCACCTCCGCAGAAGAAGGAAATGGGCGAAAGCTCGTCTACTCCCAAGCCGCCGAAAGATATCCTGGACTTCCTGGTCGAACCAGGAGAAACCGAAGAAGAAGAAGCAATGAGGCTGGCTGCCTGTCAATTCTTGGTGCGATCAGGAAAAGATGTACTCAATTCTTTTGCTGATTATGTATGTGGTCATCGTCCCAAATATGAAAGGGATTACAGTGATCTTCCATGATGATGTACTCTTTTTCTTGAAGAATTTGTCTCAAATAAACTCCGTTTAAGGAAACTTTGTTTATGATATATCCTTCCCACTTTATATTTTTTTGCCTTTATTCATTGATCTTTTGACTCAGAAACCAGAAAGACTAAATATCATTTTCATAAATATGATATTTGAGATAGAAAATTCAGAGGTAATATGGACATGATTTTCTGGATATCAAATTTGTTGAGAAAACGATACAAAGTAGAATACCTATCTCCACTGGGGACAATAGATATCAGAATGATTCTTCGGAAAGAACAATAAAACAGCTGGAGAATGATGGGAGGACAATCTTGATAGAAATATTAAACGTAGTACTTCTTCAAGAATTTGCCGTTGATGGGCATCATAGTGGCTTTACCATCTAGAGTAGTGAGTTGATAAGCCCCATTAGAAAAGATCTTATTGACAATGAATGGACCTTCCCATTTTGCATCAAACTTGCCCTTACTCATGTGTGTCATAGTCATCGGGCGTCTGACAGTAAGCACAAGTTCTCCTTTCTGAAATGTTCGAATTCTGACTTTCTTGTTAAAAGCCCTTGAAATTCTAGCATGATAGAATTCAATATTCTGTTGAGCAGATAACCGCTTTTCATCCAGAGCCTCCAATTCTTGAAGTCGAAGACGATCATTATTTTCTGAGGTAAGTTCATTAGCGATTGCTATCCTTAAAGAAGGAATTTGAATCTCTAATGGGAGAACAGCCTCAGATCCGTACACCAGAGAGAAAAGTGTACACTTAGTAGCATTACGGACTGTAGTGCGATAAGCCCACAAGCATTCCCCGAGCTTGTTACTCTAATTACGTTTGTTAGTGGAGAAAACTTCTTTAGGAGTTTGATGATAGTCTTGTTGAAAGCTTCTGCCAATCCGTTAGCTGCTGGATTATATGCGGTAGAAGCCACATTATTGATCCGGTGATCGTCACAGAATCGAGTAAATTTTTGGCTGACAAACTGTGATCCGTTATCATGAACAATGCGTCGAGGAACACCAAATCTGTAGATGACGTGGTGCTTAATAAAGCTGATGACATTAGACGTCTTAACTTCAGATAAAGGAATGGCTTCGGCCCATTTGGAGAAGTAATCGGTTATTGCGAGAATGAACCGATGACCTTTAGATGACGGTGGATTGATCGGGCCGACAATGTCCATACCCCAAGCTTCGAAGGGCCATGATGCTGCCGTCGGATGTAGAAATTCCGAAGGTTGATGTATAAAATCCGCATGGATTTGGCAAGCTTTGCATTTCCTTGCATATTCAATGGCATCTGATACCATAGTTGGCCAATAATAACCCATCCGTCGAATACGGTCTTGAAGTTTTGGCCCAGGTTGATGCGCTCCATAAATTCCATCATGTGCTTCACGAATAACTTGTTGGGCTTCATCACCGGCAATGCACCGAAGGAGTAAACCATCATAAGCTCGACGATATAAGGTCTTTGTCGTATGATTGAAATAGAATCTGAGTGATCATCGTCTGATAGATGCTGCCTCACTCGGATCATCCGGAAGAATATCATATAATACGAGATCTAAGAAAGGAAGTCTCCAATCTTTATCCGTATTCTGATTCTCAGTCGAGTTACTGAAGATGAATTCCATGCTGGAATCGGATGAAGATGACATCGATTTACGACTGAATCCAAATCCTCTTGTTGTGTTGACGTCATGAGATGTTGATTCTTCAATGTCAACTGGAAGTCCTAGAGTCAGGTTATTTTCAAGATGAAATAACTCTCGATTACGAACAACAATCATTTGTTGTCGTCTGATTGGGATAGCCAGCACCGCTGCAAGATTAGCAAGGGCATCAGCTTCTGTGTTACATGCTCGCCTAACATGTTCAATGAAGAATTCCTTAAATGATGAGGCCATAGATATGGCTGTTTTATGATAAGGAACCAGATCTTGAAGGCGAACTTCATAAGTACCCCTGATCTGATTGACAATAAGTTTAGAGTCTCTATACGCCTCCAAATGTTGAATATTCAGATGTTTAGCGAGTTGAAGACCAATAAGTAATGCGTTGTACTCAGCTACATTGTTTGAACACGGCTGATCGAGAGAATAAGCTCTTTGGATGGCAAGACCTTCTGGCGATACAAGAACAATTCCAACTCCAGCGACAATATCGCCATTAGGACCAATTCTTGATGCTCCATCAAAGAATAGACGCCAAGTAGGATCTTCTTCAGCAATTTGATTTGAATCTAGGACTTCATCCGGGATTTCATCATAGAGTTTTGAATTTTCTGGAATTGAGTGAGCAGCCAGAAAATCAGCTAAAGCTTGTCCTTTGACTGATTTCTGAGAAATATAGTGCATGTCATACTGAGCAAGTAGGATTCTCCAGTTAGCCAATCGAGAATTCAAAACACTGGGTTTCTTCATCATGATCCGTATAGGATTGATCTTGGAGATGACATGAATAGTCTGGCCAATGATATAATGACGTGTCTTTTGGACAGCAAACATTAAGGCTAGACATTCTTTTTCAACCGGTGAATATCGAGGTTCAGCTCCGGTCATAGTGCGGCTGAGATAATAAATGGCTTGTTCATGGCCATTTTGATTCTTTTGAGCGAGTAATGCACCCAATGAATGACTCATTGCTCGAGTATAGAGGAGGAACGGTATTCCTGAGACAGGAGGTACCAATACTGGAGGGCTCATCAAATATTGTTTTATATCATCGAATGCTTTCTGACATTCATCATTCCAGACAAAAGAGACACCTTTCTTCATAAGTTTGTTGAATGGTCTGCAACGTCCTGATAAATTAGAGATGAATCTCCTGATATAAGCGATTCTTCCTCGAAATCCTCGTAGCTCTTTTAAGGTGCGTGGAGGACGCATTTCTTGGATGGCTTTGATCTTCTCAGGATCCACGTGTATACCTTTAGAGGTAATGACGAAGCCGAGAAATTTACCACTAGAGACGCCTAAGAAGGACTTAGTAGGGTTCATCTTTAATTGATGCTTACGCATTAGATCAAATATAGTCTGCAAATCTTGGATATGATCCTCCTTTTGTCGACTTTTGACTGCAATATCATCAATATAGCATTCGACTATTTTCCGCAAATGTTTACGGAATATAGTGCTCATAGCTCGTTGATAAGTTGCTCCTGCATTCTTGAGACCGAATGGCATAACTGTATAACAGTATGTACCAATCGACATTCTGAAAGAAGTGTGCTTCTCGTCTTCTGGAAACATTTTGATCTGATTGTACCCAGAATACCCGTCCATGAATGACATTCGTTCAAATCCACAGGTATTATCAACCATGACATCAGTAATTGGTAGAGGGAATTTGTCTTTAGGATATGCCGCATTGAGATCGCGGAAGTCTATGCATACTCTGATCTTGCCAGTCTTTTTAAGAACAGGAACAATATTAGCCACCCAATCGGGATGTTGTTCCTCTCTAATAAACCCAGAGGTAATGAGTTTATTGACTTCAGCTTCAATTACATCCATGATGTCTGGACGAAATCGTCGCTGTTGTTGTTTGACCGGTTTAGCATTCGGCAAGATGTTGAGTTTGTGAGTTGCAATCTGTGGATCAAGACCTGGCATATCTTCATAACTCCAAGCAAAGACATCATTGTATTCACGAATGAGTTTGATCATGTCTTTCTTATCAGTTTCTGAAAGACTTTTACTGATGAATATTGGTTTGGGAGATCCCTCTTCACCAACATCTATTTGAACAAGTTTATCTTCAGTCGGAGGTTCTTTTTGCTCGAAGCGGAACTCCCATTGATTATCTAATCTTTGGGCCCACTGTTCTGATTCAGGTGAGATTTCGAACTCTTCTTCGTCTTCATCACTTTCTTCAGAATGGTCAATGAAAACCATATTGGAAGACAGAAGGTTGCAATAGAAGTCACCGATATTCGTATCGGAATCCCAAGAATTAGTACTAGAAGTATCAGATCTCTTATCTTCGTCAGACTCAGGATCTTCATGGATAATATTGATGAAAGGAGTAGGAGCAGTATAACCCAATCCGCATTTCGTCCTTCCATATTTCAAAGGAGGAATCCGGACAGGTATTTTTCTTCCTTTTCCATTATTGAGGCCAGTCCTGAAGTCATAGCCCATATTTTTGATGATGTCTCTAGATTGCTGACTATAACGACGTAGTTGTAATCTTCCAGTATCATCATTTTTGTCATCATCTTCAAGATCAGAAGGATTTTGAGGCCCTTTGTAGAAGAATATTGGAATGTCTCCTGGCTTTCTGCTGGGAACTAGAAAGTATGAAGATTGTACAGGTTCTAGAGATACATCTGTATGAACAGTCTGTACAACTCCTATGGTTATTGTGTTCAAGTCATCTAACAGATGTAAATAACTATGAACATAATTACACACATCAACGTACTGCAAAGGTGGAGACTTTTCATTAAATATAAAAGCAGCAATATTTACATTGGGAGAAGGCTGAGCCTTAGAGATTTTAGCCAAGTCAATGACTAAAGGGGGAGAAGAAGAAGAAGCTTTGTTTCGATTAAGATCGATAACAAATGGCTCAAAAGAGGTGAGCTCCCTTGAAGTTTGAGTAGGAAGAGTAGTCCGCCCTCCAACTGGAATTAGCAGAGTATCTTGTGAAGGTACAGGAACTGTAGTACACCCACTGACAGGAATGATCAGTGTATTTTGAGTCAATGACTGAGGTAACGGAGAGATCCGTCCACTCACTGGAATGATGAAAGAATCTTCTCCAGAGGGTTTAGGAGATTGTTGCTGAGTAGTTCGACTTTTAACAGGGATTATTAAAGTCTCACTTTGTGCATCTTCTTTCTCCATAGCTTGTATGATCCTTGTATACTCTTCTTTGTACATTCGGGAATCATTGAAATAAGCTTCAACCCCATGGAAGGGATTTATATCAGCAACTTTTTTTTGTACTCTTCCATTGCTATCAATGTATTTAAAACATTGATGAAGAGTAGAGGGCACCACATTATTTTCATGAAGAAAGGGCCTCCCCAGAAGAAGATTATAGGATCCCGCGATCTCGATCACATAGAAAGTGACTTTAGATCTGAAATCGCCTATCTGAAGCTTCAGATGAATCTTTCCCAAAGGCTCACTTCGGCTTTGATTGAATCCCAAGATAGTAGTAACCGTCTTGGAGAGCTTGTGAAGAGGGATTTTTAGTTCATCCAACAAACTCTTTGGCATTATGCTTATAGCAGACCCTGGGTCAATGAGGATACGATCTATCTTCATCGTATCAATATAACCAGTGTAGTAGAGAGGTCGGTCATGTCGATTATCCTCCAGTAACATGTCGTCTTGTGTAAAGGTGATATTTGGGATAATCTCCAGTACACTGTTGCAATGTAAGCAAGTGGCAGGTTCCGCATCCGGCTTCTTCAATTGTGCAAGACAAGAGTCAGCTTGTAGAAGTGCTTCACTTAACGTCTCCCGAGTTTCTTTAGAAAGACGTAGAAGTTCAAAAAGGGACATTCTAGCTGGAGTATTAGCAAGTTGAGCCAAAATGTCGAAGTTGTAAGGCTTCTGAAGTCCAAGAGGAGAAGACTTCTTGATTGGCTTATCAAACCGAGCCTGTTGTTTGCCTTTCTCCAGAGCCGTAGGCTTGGGAGGAACAGGTTCAGTGGATGATTCTTCTTCAGGAGGAACATTAGGAGCATCTTTAGCATCTGAAGGGATATCAGTAGGATCTTCAGGATTTTTAGAATAATCCTTTAGGTAAGGTTTCCCCGTTCGAGTAGCACTAACAAGTGCTTCTTCTTTGTCTTTTGGCTCTGTGTCAGAGGTAGACCCAAGAGAAGTCATATGACATGACTTGATCTTTCCAGCCTTCTTGGATTTTTGAGAAGAAATCTTTTGAAGAGAAGGCGATTCAAAATCTGCCACTAGATCAGGATGGATCCACATGATTTTTCCTGTTTCCAAAGTGATTGGCACTAATCCTTCAGACTGTGGAGGAGGAAGATTCACTATGTCAAGAGTTGCCTTGGGAATAGGAACAATCCCACTTTTAAGGAGTTGAGGAGGGAAATCTCCAAATTGCATAGAGACGAAGTTGGAGGTGACGGTCTTCTCTTTTGGAGTAAGAGAGATAGCTCCAGATTTAATCATTTCTTGGATCTTTCCTTTCAGTACATAACATGTACGAATTGTATGACCCAGCATTCTGTGATATGGACAGTATTTAGGATGATCTGTCTTACCAGCTTCATCAGGTTTCTTGATCTCTGGTAATTGTATTTTATTACCTTTCAGCAGACATTCAAAGATACCAAGGACATCGTCGTCATCAAAAGAATATTCTTCTCTGGGGTGAGGTGTTCTTGATTGTTGAGTTGTAGAGGCAGGAGTTTGAACATTTGATGCATCTTTGCTCTGAAGATTAACTTCAAGAGTCTCTTTTCCTTTGCGAGCATTATTTTTATTGTTAGCACCTTGTCCTGTTTCTTTAGGAGTCATCTGCACTCCTAAACCTTTGAAGGTTTCAGCACTGATTTCTGCAGCTTTGGCACTGACTATGAAGGAAGGCCAATCTTGAAATTGAGTGGATCCTGTCCACATACTGATGATTGGCAACAAGTTTGATTTGCACGTGTCAATGGTGACAACATCAGGAGTTCCAAGAGGCATCTTCAGAGCTTCTCTTCGAAACCGTTCAATGTATTCCTCTGTAGATTCATTATTTTTCTGCTTGATTCTAATAAGAGCAGACATAGTCATGTCATTAAGCCCTTCATAGAACCTTTCAAGAAACATTTGTTTGAAACCAGCAAATGAAGTAATACTCCCATCTGGGAGACTTCTATACCATTCATAAGCCGTTCCCTTAAGACATCCAATAAATACCCGAGTAAGGAGGGCATCACTTGGTTGCAGTTGATCAGTCATCACTTCAAAGTGATTAATAAACTGACTTGGAGAAGTGGTTCCGTCATAGAATGAGATAGTAGGAGGCTTGTATTTAGGAGGATACGATACTTGCTTCCATTCTATCGGATAAGGCTGCTTGATGCCTAACCTTTGTAAACCATCATTCTGTTTGAATGCCTCGAATTGAGTTTTGAGATTCTTCAATTCTTCAGAGACAACTCCCGAAGATTGTGGAGTTGTGGCTTGTAGAGAATAGTTGGAAGGAGGAACAGCATTGTAAGTATTACCCCCAGCTCCAGAGAGACTAGGATTTGGTTGAGCTGGTCCAGGAGTATTAGATTGTACTGCTGGAGGAACTTGTACTGGACTTATATCAGTATCAACTGGTATGGCATCTGATACAGTCTGTCGATTTTGCAACTGAGCTGTCATAAGTTCATACATCGACTTCATCGTGTCAGTCATAGACTTCATTTGCTGTTCCAAAGAAGCAATTCTTTGATCTTGAGGAGTCAGGGAAGAAGAGGGTTCATCAGTATTCCCATCAACCATGTAAGTTGTGACTGTATGAGGGATTATTGATGAACTAGTAGATGTTGTATGCTCTGAATCATTGCTTCGTGTATCAAAGTCAACTATAGGAGAATTACCTCCAGTAGGAAGAGGTGGGAAATTAGATTCTCCAAGAAATTCAGAATCAATTTCAGGGATCAAATTTCTTTGACTAGAAGCCAGGACTCTTGCTCTGGTGTTTCTATATACTCCATCTGGACTATCAACTCTACCCCTGGTGTCCCGAGAAGTCATGTTGACAGAGGCAAACAAAGGCTCATCTTCATCAGGCATAGGTTCATACTGAATCCTATTAAAGACAGACTGTCGTTTATTTTGACATCTGCATTGCATTGTGACTCTTGGCTGGAAGTCACATTCATGATTACCATGGTCTTGAACTGTTGATTCACATCTGCACTGAATTATGACTCTTGGATAGAAGTCACATTCAGCATGTTCCTTTGATATAGAATTACTCCTTCTCTTCTGTTGAAGATATTCCCGTAAATCTGTTTGTGAAGATTGAGGAGTATACTTCCTGTTCTTGGGTCTTGATGGCTCTTGATTATATAAAGAGTGATTAATGTGAGCCACATAATTTCTTGCATACTCTGCATCTGGATCTTTTATCTTCATATCCAATTGGTATGGTTTCTTAACACCAGAAGTGCTGAGTTTTGTTCTTAAATCAGTGGAAGGTAACACATTAATTTTGGAAACATGGAGTTTTCCTTCCATTCATCTGGATATTTGCAGAGAAGGAAGAGTTGAACCACTCCCTTGATTAGGAGTTGGTAACAGACCCTCTTTAGTGGACAGATTCTGTGCCCAATTTGAAGAAATCAAAGAAGAAGACATTAAGGAATGTTTCTTCTTAGACTCATTCAGATTTTGAGACATAGAATGTCCAGAAGGAAGAGTAGTCAAAAGACCATCTCCTTTCCTTTGACTAACAAAAGTACCAGTCAAAGCTGTTCCTGAAGTAAAAACTACAGGAGCAGAAGAAACAACTAAAGAGTTATTCCTTTTCGAAGGGACTTTGTGTGGAAGACCACCCCCAGTTCTAGTAGAACTCGGTGAAGAAGAAGAGATAACTAAGGAGCTATTCTTCTCTGATGAAATACACGCTGAAACTGACTTGGTTAAAGAACCAGAGCTGTTAGCATGATTTTTGATTTTAGAATTACACGCTGGAACAGATTCGGCTAAGGAGCCAATACTGTCAGCGTGACTTTTGAATGTGGGTTTGCACACTGGAATAGATTTGGCTAAGGAGCCAGTACTATCAGCGTGACTTTTAGAGTTGAATTTGCACGCTGGAACAAATTCGGCTAAGGAGCCAGTACTGTCAGCATGACTTTTAGAGTTGAATTTGCACGCTGGAACAGATTTGGCTAAGGAGCCAGTACTGTCAGCGTGACTTTTAGAGTTGAATTTGCACGCTGGAACAGATTCGGCTAAGGAGACAGTACTGTCAGCGTGACTTTTAGTTACTGTCATCTTCGAGCGCACAAGAGTGTGCGTACTTGTAGTGGAGTTCTTGCCAGTGTTAGGAGTAGACACTGTGGCAGAGACTTCTCCATTGACTGCCAACTGATTCTTAGGGACATAGACAGAGTGTCCCTTCGACAGTGATGATGGAGGCTGGAGTGGGCTTGCCACCCTTAGCCCGCTGCATTTCTTCATAGGCGAGTTGATCGAATTTGATCGTCATCACCTTCTTCGTCGAGCCGATTGACGAAGTGTCGCATTGAGTTGTTACCATCTCAGAAGAGGAGATGGTTTTCCCCAGCAGAGTCGCCAATTTGTTTTCCATAAAGAAATTCTCTTTATTTGTTGTGTTTCTGGGAAAATTACAACTGTAGGAATCCGATCTAGAAGACGATCGCTTTATCCCTTGGACTATGCGAAGAAGAAAAGCTCTCAAAATTTTGGCAGTAGATATCAATGTATATGTACAATGAATGAGAAAAAGAACTCTATTTATAGAGTCAAAACAGTAACTGAAAAGATAACTGCCTCACCACTGGTGCATTTGAAAAGTCACGCAGACTCTAAATACACGCAGGGTTAGTGAGTAGTTACTGGACGTGGCCCGTAACTGTTGGACACATGGCATCAGTGCATGGGTCGTGTGCAAGTTACTGGGCACGCGAGAGAGAGATCGGTGGCATGGCTGCCACGTACTCCAGTTGAAATGAAATCCACGCTGACTTGCTGAAGGCAAAAATCCACGCAGATTCGTTGACGCAGACTCGTTAAAGGCGAAATCTACGCAAGCTTTGAAGAAGAATACTTCAGAATTCACGCAGGCTTTGAGAAGAATAACTCAAAAGTCACGCAATGTTTTGAGGAAGGAGAAGGTTCAGAATCCACGCAAACCACCAGCTGGCACGCTTCGTCTGACACAAAATCTCTGACATTGATTATATTGTCAGCCGCATTAAATAAAGATAAGACCCAAAGTCACGCCAACTTGGTGAAGAGTGAGTCTTGCTGCAAAAGACGGCTGTGATCTCTCGAGTTCTGTGCATACGTGGCATACGAGGAGACGTTTCTCGACTGTTGTGTTGTCAGTCATTATGATTCTGACGTATGGCTGAGCTGTCTCTGCGTGACTTCTAAAGGAAATGGCCAGGCAGAACTTAGCGTATCTTTTGTGCTGCTTCTTGGATCACTCTGCGTGACTTGTTCTGATCAACTCAGCGTGACTTCATTTTTGAGGCCTACAATTAATACAAGTCAGGTTTCAGATATTAGTTAAGAGGAAGCATGTGTGAGAGTCGTTGGATGTTGAACCAAATTATAAGTCGATAAGTGTACTCAGTTAGTTTCGAGGATAAAACTATTTTTGAGTGGTGTATAATGTAATACCCCATCATTCTCAGCTCAATTGGAGGAATCAAAATGCCAACGACGTTCGGACTTAGCCATACAACGGCTGCTCGAAGACCCGCTCGGTCGAGGCGACTCCTCGCTCAGGTGGGTGGCTTCGGTGAACTGGCCTCAGCTTGGCCTTCACATTAATAAAACAAAAGTTTTCAAATGCACAAGTAGGCTTGATAATAAAAGAGGCGAATCCACATAGCTAAGGGAATAATTCCAATTCGGGTCGGATTGAGTTAGAATTTGAAAAGGTCCCACAGTCGGCTTTAGAAGTATCGCACGTCGTGCTTTCAAAATGATACTCCGTCCTTCGTCCCGTAGCTTGGGAGAAGGTTGGTTTGAGTAGCCACAAAGTTATGAACTTAGCCTAAGCCATAGGTGTTGCACGCATAAATACTTGATAAAGCATGCACGATCCTATCGTTTGATACTTATCAATTAGCCAAAGTGTCCCTTAT
The DNA here is from genome assembly GCA_029216955.1 of Iris pallida. NCBI lineage: Eukaryota > Viridiplantae > Streptophyta > Magnoliopsida > Asparagales > Iridaceae > Iris > Iris pallida. The sequence goes on from JANAVB010019755.1 coordinate 20,370, forward strand.
GTCTTAGTGCATATTTCTATGATGGAAGGTTTGGTATAGCCTTTGATCGTCCCAACGGTTAAGTTGTTGCACGATTAAGTTAGGCAAAAGTTATGTTGGGCTTTCAAAGTCATAGCAAGCATTGTCCCACATTTTCTGCGGTTGTCAAGTCCCATAGTCCCACGATATCAAGGCTCGTCATATAAAGTATGACTTGGGCGATGGTGTTGCATAGAACACAAGTCAGTCTAAGGTACGAGCCATTGTCGATTCAAGGAAAAGTTAGCCACGGTCTATAGCACATGAAGAACACGTTTTATTCAAGTTATGCTTGAAGGCTATGAATTAGCCATTCATGAGTTTAAGTCAATAAGAGTATGAAAGCTTTGAGGAAAGATGTCAGGACTGTATGCCAGTAGCCGAGAAGAAATATGTCAGGACTGTAGGTTAGTCACCGAGGAAAGATGTCGGGACTGTAGGTCAGTCATCGAGGCAACCATGTTTTGGGCTCTGTAAAAGAAGTATGAAAAAAAAGTAAACCAAAGAAAAGTAAGTTGTGACGGTTAGGCCATGCATTTACGTTAAGTCTAGAAGTTCTCGTAGGTGCGTGGTCATGGACAACTTGTTGACAAGGTTTTGTGCCCTCGATTCGGTAGCTTGGGGCCACAGGACCGCATCGGCCTAGGAGGGAAGCAAGGTAGTTAGACAAGAACATGCCACCGGTGATTCGAGGACTTGAGCAGGGCTAGCTACCCTTAGCTGTAAAGGTCTTGTCTGTACCACCTACATGTCAAAGAGGGCTTGAATTGCCAGTGACCTTTCATATAGATAAGTTGGCATGCTAAGCGGCAATCCGTATGCATGGTGTAGGTCGAATAAAAGAAGTACAAGCACGACATGAATGGGATAAAGATGGTGTGTGCGGTTGTAATACAAGTCTGAAGAAGCCTAAGATTTAGCTATAGAAAAGGTGCGTGCTTCGGCACAATATTTGGCGTCGAGTATTAAGTCCTTGGCATAGAGTTGCATAAGTTAGTCTTGAGTCATTTCGAGGTAAGTCAAGAAGGGCCACAAGACAAGTTTGATTAAGTCATGCTAAGTTGCGAGGCACGACCTTGATGTTGAAGCACGAACCAAGTCGATGACACGAATCATGTTGTTGCATCCCAAAGTATGGGCCATAAGGCAAGCATGAGTCGACACGTTGATGTTGCAAGCATAAGAATGGTTTAGAGGTAACGATAAAGAAGTTATCAGTACGATAGCATGGTGACGGTCTAGAGACATAAATAGGCCAAGAGTCTTTGTCCTAAAATCGATCCTAAGGCAAGAATAGAAATACAATCATAAAGGGCTTATGTTGCATAAAAACAAATGAACATGTTGGTTTTGTATGTATGGGCGAGGAGCTCACTCTACCAGTACAGTTTACAGACACCCACACAGTTTTTATATTCAGACACAAGTAGAAGCTTGTTGGCACGGAGCTCGCTTGGATGCGTCGAGGCACAGAGTTCCTTGGCGTTATGAGGCATACGATCTGCATGGAGTCTGAACTTATATGGGACATAATGTATGGACATCGCCTATCTGAAGCATCCGCTGGCTCTTCAAAGTGTAATGAGAGATGAGACAGTGAGCTGAGTGACTTGTAAAAATTAGAGAAAAGTGAGCTTGAGCGACTTGTATTCTTGGCCATGTGCCTTTGTAATCTTCATTATCAATAATGACTCTGATTTTGTTTCAATGCTTGTGTTGCCTTGTATATTCAATATTTCTGCTTGGGACTTCTGTGCGACGACCTTGTCATAAGCTGTTGTAATCGGCTGTTATAAAACTGCCTTACATGAGCACAATCTAGGCTCGTGCGGCATCACGCCTTAGCGAGGACCATCAGTCCTAAGGGACCAGGGCGTGACAACCACATTCTAGAAATAGGGGTATTTTAGACTTTTATGGTTCATGTGCTTTTATGTTATTTTTTAATTAAATTATTGTGCTAGTGAAATATTATATGTAAACTATAGTGCTATTCTAATTAGATGGACTAGATGATTAGTCATGACCCTAGTGGACGTAATTAGTAAGATTAGACAATCATCAAATCCATTTTAATAAGTTTAGTTCATCTCTAATTAGACTAGCAAGTTTAATTAGAAGATTGGGCTAAACACCTAATTAAGAAGAAAGACTTTTTTTTTCCTAAACTTGACATGACAATAGAGAGGGGCCTTATGGACATTTCACACTAACCCAAACCCTAACCTAGACCTAATTTGGCTGGCCACATGCCACCCCTTGGCTATAAGAAGAATAACTTCTTCTTCTTCCTTCTTCAATTTCAAACTAGTTTAAGAGCTTCTTCCTGTTGGCCCATTGCTTAAATGGTCACACCTGATTTTGATAATCAAACGATAACTTAAGTCGATAGAAAAATTATACGAACTACTACTAATGTTACAGGTTACTGAAATCAATATTAAAGAACGTACTACGTCTACATCCTGCTTCTACAAAGAATAATCGAGTCATCATCCAAAAATAATTATATTGGAATCTAGATCGAGTTATTTTATATTTCTTCTGTATTTTACTTTTATTTGAGTCTAGAAATTATAAAATATGAGATCGATCGAGATATTACTGGCTTAGGTTATTTCTTGTCCACCTATCCAAAAAGCCTACCTACTAATCTCAAAAACCCTATATATCCAAACAGCTCAAAATACTTATGCAATTTGGCCCATTCAAATTAAGTTCTGATCTACCATAACTCTGGCAGAACTCAGACCGAGTTTGGTCCGAGTTCTGTCCAAGTTCGGCCAGGTTAGATTTGAAATTCAGTTCCTTCAAATCTGTATGCAACATTCGTTTGCGAGATTCTCGCATCCGAACTCAGCCTGAACTCTGCCCGAGTTCGTTCAGAAAAAATGCTATAAATAGAAAAAGATTTTCACATTTCTAACCACTCATTTACTCTTCTTTCTATCTCTTCTTAAGTGTTTTTCAAAGATCTAAAGCATTCATATACCACCTATACCACTCTTAGCCAAAGCATGTAACATTCTATTCAATTTAGAGTCTTCGATTTACAGAATTGTAAAGAGGTTGTAAGTCAGAAGGCTTCTCAGTTTTCGTACTCAAGTTTGTTGGAGTAGGTCGTGCGCTCGTCACCAAGCATGATGTTGTGAAGTAGGTCATGCACTTGTCGCCAAGCACGGTGTTGTAAAGAGATGACAAGCTCTCATTTAGCTTACAAATAGTGGATTAACAGTGGGCAAGAGTACTCGCGACTGGATTAGTTCTCTCAGAGGGAAACCAGTATGTATCACGGTGTTCACTGAGTTTAATCTTCTATGTCTTACTGCAATTTAACTTACTGTCTCTTATTTTTGCCATAATTTATAATCTGTTAATTTTTTAAGTGGTGATTATTTTCTGTTGCACACGCACGAACTCTATTCACCCTTCGCTAGAGGTGCTCAACGGTTCTATAATTGGTATCAAAGCGGGTTATATTCTTATATAACACTCTAGAGAGTATATATAGCAACTGTTAAATCAATATTCAACGGTGAAGGGCAATCCACAAATAGACCCCCACTATTTGATGGAACGAACTACATATATTAGAAAACACGGATGATTTTCTTTCTAAAGTCTCTTGACTTTGATCTTTGGTCTATAGTAGTCGACGGTTATAAGAAACTGGCATCTATAATGATTGAGGGTGTACTTTTAGACAAGCCACATGACAAATACACAGATGAAGAAAAGACAAAGGCTAGTCTAGATGTACGTGCCATCAATGCATTATTCTATGCAATCGACAAGACAGATTTTAATCGTGTTTCTACCTTTACTATGTCTCATAATATTTAGAGACTTCTTGAGGTAACTCATGAAGGTACCTCCCAAGTAAAAGAATCTAAAATCAGCAGACTAACATAGGAATATGAATCATTTAAGATGAAACCCGGTGAGTCAATTACACAGATGTTTACTCATTTTCTAGGTATTACTAATCCTTTGCAATCTCTTGGTAAGGATTACAGTAACCACGAGAAGATCAGAAAGGTGCTACAGGCTCTAAGCAAGAATTGGAACCCAAAGGCAATTACGATTATTGAAGGAAACGATTTCACCACAATAACTCTGGAGACACTTATGGGTAAGTTGATGACCCATGAGTTGGACTTGCAAGAATTTGAAGAAGCAACTCCCAAGGAAAAATCTATCGCCTTCAAAGCACAAGCCAAAGTAGTTGCATATAATAATTCTGACAAAAAATCATCAAGTGGTGATGAGCAGGCCCTGCTAGTAAAGAACTTCAAAAAATTCTTAAAGTTTGAGAGATCAAACCAAAGGAAGAAAGACATCTACGAAAGCAATAAAGAAGAAACTATATGCTATGGATGCAAGAAGTCAGGGCATATGAAGAAGGACGGTACACTATCAAAGAAAAGCAGTTTATATAATAGATCAAGATCAAATAGGAAAGCTACAACAGGTCGAAAGTATGCAAACACAAGCATCTGGCACGAAAGTGATGCCAGTGAATCAGAGGAAGAGGATAGACCCTGTAGTGCTGCCAATGTATGTCTTATGGCATTTAATAAGGTATCTTCTAACCCTCTGTATGATGACTTTACTTTTGATGAATTAAAGACTGCCTTTAGCGAACTACTAACACAAAAATGTGTTAGACAAGTATAAGGAATCTCACAAAGAGGTTAAGGCATGCACAACCGAAGTAGCAAGATTGTCTAATCTTGATGAAGACATTAAAGAGACATCTGATATCGGTAACACGAATGTGATAGCCAATCTCAAAGTAGACTATCATGAGGCTATCCTTACCATCGAAAATAAAGAAAAAGACTATGTCAAAATAAAGGAACTTTATGACATAGAGAAGAAAAGAAATTTAGTCATAGAGCAAAGACTCGTTGATATGACTGCCAAATACGAGGAGTCTTGTGTGGTCTCTAAAAAGTTAGAGACCAAGTTAGGCAAACAGGCCATTCATGTGACACAGCCTAAGGTTAGTCCTAATGCTAAGAATACAACTAAGATGATAAAACACAGAAAGCATGCAAGCAACACGTAATGACAATTATGCTTTCACATATAGGTTTTCAAAGAAGACACAAAATCATGTCAACACAAAAACATGGAGTACTTTCTCAAAACTTACTTGCACGTACTGTGGTGCTCACGGGCACATATCACAGTACTGTCTAGCAAGAAAGCTTGTTGACAATCAAATACTTGTTTGGATACCTAAGACTAATCAAAATGGACCCTTCAAAAAATAGGTACCAAAGGATTCATCTACTCATTTTGTAGGTGGACCCTCAACCCTCTCATGCTAGAAGCAAGTAGATTCTTGATAGCGATATTCGTGGCACATGACTGGTGATACATCTTTGTTCGCTACACTATCGATGAAGAAAAAATGATACATTTCCTTCAAAAATAACTTGAGAGGTGATATAATTGGAAATGGCACTGTTGGTATGTCTCCTTACCTAGTAATAAAAGATGTTTGTCTAGTTAAGGAGTTGAAACATAACCTACTGAGCCTAAGTCACTTAGCAGATAATGGTTATGATATCAACTTTGTAAAAGACAAGTGTTTTATATGTCAGAGTAAGGGTATTTTGGTAATTATAAAATTTTTGATTATTTTAAATTATTTTATTAATGTATTGTGATTGTATCATTAGTTAGTGAAACCTTAGAACCACTTTGACTAGAGGCCAACCATAACCTTAGAAATTACATTAGTTAGATATTAGCCATGACCAAAGAAACTTGTTAGAAAGATTAGATGACTTAAGTTAGGCTCTAATCTAGCTAGAGTGCCTTTTTTAGAAACCACTTAAAACACAAGCCATTATGGGCCTTCTCCCAAAGGGGCCTTAAATGACAAATAGGAAGCCTTTTAGTCATTTCCACTTAACCAAACCCTAGAGAAACACTATGGCTGGCCATAAGAGAACCTCCCCTTGCCTATTTAAGTAAACATAGCCTCATTCTTCCCCTTTCATAAAAAACTCTAACCCTAATTTGTATTCTTCCCTAAATTTCTTCCAATATCCAAATTGAGTCCAAATTTCTCCAAAAAAGTTGCAATCTCTTTCCCTTGGAGAGAGGAAGCCTCTAATTGCTAGGAGGGAGCCTATTGGGACAATTTGACCGTTGGAAGTGAAGGAACCTAGACCTAGAAGTGTCTCCTTGAGAATCTATCTCTCAAGTGGTAAGAAGCTCTAAACTCATTATAATTTAATATTTCTCTCCATAGATGTATTCATTTAGGGTCCCCATGACATTAGGAAGAGTTTGTTTCGACTTCGAATCCATTTGAGGTACGTATCGCAAAAGTATCGGATACGCACGCCAAGTATTTGGTGAAATGTCTCTTAGGACTTTTTTTGCTTATTTTTCAAATGTAATTATACAATATTGTAGTTTATATGTTGTTATATATGTATAGGTTTTTCTATGGGATTTGGAGATGGTTTGGTTGGTGTTTTTGTTCAAGGGGAGGCTCGGGCCAGTGGTGGCTCTCTGTTTGGAATGTTCAGTCGTCCATGTTGTGCAGTATATCACTTTGGGTTTAAACTATGTTTCTTCACATCTAATCACCCTTGAAACATATCCTAGCATCTGCCATAGCCCACTACTTAGACCCGTCACTGTCTAGTCGAGCAGTACTCATAGCATATCCTTATATTGTACTATCGAGCAAATTTTGTTGCTCGCTGCATTACCTGTATATTATCTCCCTTGTATCCACTTGTCTTCTAATTGCATAAGCCCTACATACACTGATACATAGCAACATACTTATTCATATAGGCATAACTTTACTGCACTCTCATTTCACTCACAGCATACACATCATTCTATGCACTGTATGTACTACATTCAATGTTACATCATCCCCTGCATTTTATATAGCCTACATTGCCGATACAAACATGTATCAATATTGAAAATTATCATCTATACACTGTAATATAAGTTACCCTGCATCCCACTCAACTACATCACATATTGGTCCTACAATTCATATTACTTCACTGCAATTGCCATGAACCACTGCATAGATGCACATTGCCATTCACATATCCTTTCACACATCCCACATCTGCCAGTATCTTAGCTCATTGCTACTGAGGATGTACTGCACCATCACATTCCCTGCATGCACCCATTCATCTATCTATTGCATAGCCTTTAGACATCTGTCCATCTAACTTCATGCCCAGACCTTGCCACTGTTCAGTCTTAGTGCTTGGACACATATTGTCCTGCTACCCATGTGGTTCAGACATCATATTAGTGTGCTGTCCACATACCTGTCCAACCACATTCAGTTTATATCTTTTCATTGATTAGGATTATGTTATGTCATTGTTAGTACTTTGATTTTGTTACATATTCAGTCCCATTTATGTTTCCTTGGCATCTTCTTATGTTGTCCCTACGACCTCTAGGTTTATTTAATGTAGGTTTTCCTATAGTATCTGTTGAGGGAGTGACAGTATTAGGATAGGGTACATGGCTTGACATTATATATAGATATGTAATGAGTGTGTCAGGTATTTTAGGATGCCAATGGTATCATGGGCGACATATTGTATATATAGTATATGTGTGTGTGGAGTTTAGCAGGATTGGGAGCCTGAACAGAAAATGAGTGAACAATGTAAGTATCAAAGAGTATCACTAATTTATGAGTGTGTATGTCTCAGTTGTGTGTCTTGTTGAGTGATTAGAGATCAAGGATCAGTGAGTGCAGTGGGGGAGTAAGAGCAGGGAGATATTAGAGTGTTTAGTATCTAAGTTAGATGTTAGGTATTATGGTTTTGTGTGTGGTATTCTATGAGTGGATATTGAGTGAGTGTGTGACTTTGGCTTGAGTGTGTGAGGGTAAGTGTACTAGTGTTAGATATGGAGGTATTAGTTGGTATCTCAGTATGGATGTCGAGTGAGATGATTTTCATATGGAAATGTGGAGATGTTTGTCTTGTGAATAGAGTTAGTCTTATGAAAATCTTATGTTAGTGCCAGTTGAAGTATCAGATGGATGTCGAATGAGAGGATTGGCCTACGGAAATGTGGAGACGGTTAACTGAAAGGACAAGGCAGTAGCAGTTGCTACTTGCTAATTCATATATCCTGCCTCAATGTAAGGTTTAGCTATTGTAAAGGGGGAGATTTAGTATAGGCAAGTAAGGCTAACTTAAGAGTATGTTATGGCTATGGGTTAAGAGGAACGAAATACATCTTGTGGCTATATGAATGACTAGTACATATATAGATGATGCTAGGACATATGTTCGGATGTGTATAGTATTCATAGGCCGTAGGACATGAGTTAGAGTAGAGGCCATAGTGTAATACTTTATATCTATGTTTATGTGTATACTCTACATATATATCTGTGTGTGTGTGTGTGTGTGTGTGTGTGTGTGTGTGTGTGTGTGTGTGTGTGTGTGTGTGTGATTAGTATATAGTTAATCTAGGATTAGCCTTAATATAGAATTTGACTAGAAAGTTGACCTAGTTGACCTGTAACTACCACTTTTCTAAAATAAGGATATTTTGGTAATTATGTTTTTTTTATTTTTGGATTCATTTATAATATTTTAATTGGTATTGTGTTAGCAGTCGGTTTAACCTTAGCTAACCATGATTAGAGACTAACCATGACATTAGAGACCTAATTACCAAGTTAGATTTGAATTATAAGTTTTTAGTCCTAATTAGAAAACTTCTTGAATTAATTTTTAGGGTTTTAAGTAATTTGAATTTTTGGTCTTTTTGCTAAAAGTGTCACTCCCACTTTTCTAGATTAGGAGAATTTTAGTCTTTGAGTGCTAATTTGAATTTTTATTATTATATTATTAAATTGATTGTTGTGTAGCTTTGATTGATGTCTTTGGTAGTAGAAGGTGGTATAACCTTAGTCAACCTTGATTAGAAGCCTAATAATGTAATTAGAGACTTAATTGGCTTTTTAGATTTTTAATTTAGAATTATTGTCCATTTTAGGAATCATTTAATTCATTTTTTAAGTTATTTTCATAAAGCCTTAAGCCTTTTTGTCAATGGGCCTTTAAAGCAACTAGAGGAGTGATGGCCCATGACCAAACCCTAAACCTAACCCTAATACCCCTTGGCCGGCCACAACAACAGCCCTCCTCTTTTTCATTGTGTTTTAACTTGTAGCCGTCACAAGTTCACAAATCCTAGTTTTCCCTTATCTTCCAAAGACCCCATTTTCTCGTTTCTCACCCAAATCCTTCCAAACGATGTGCGTTGCGACCGTTAGGAGAAGAGGAACCTGCTGGAGACTTGTTAGCGAGGGATCGGAGGCGTTTGATCGGAGGAAGTCGGCATCGACGTGTTTGGAGGCTTGTTTCATTGAGTTTTGACACTCAATACGTAAATCTCTCTAAACACTTATTATTTCCAATTTTTCATCGTAGATGCATCCATATAGGTACTCCCAACCTGTGCATGAAGTTTGGTAGGTTTGTGATTTCGTTTGATAGCCGTATCGGACACGTGTCGGTCCTATGGAACACGTGTTCGACGAAATGCCACTTAGAACTGAAAGTTGGTATTTTCGATTCTGTTTTCACGAATTTATTGTTATTATTATTTGAAACAACTTTCATGAAGACGGATCTTGATTCGACACGATTTCAGTGTCCGAATCGGACACGGACAAGCGTGCACGAGGCCCGTGTACGGTCCCGTGCATGCCCTGCTGTCCGAGCGTCGTGACTCGACGTACAGGGCTCTGTTTCGTGTGAAATTTTATGGACGCGTGGGGGCAACCCCTGCCATGTGCTCCTAAAATTTCATAATGTTTCGTGGAGCGTGCACGAAAAAATCCAACACGCACGGTTCAGCTAGCACTGTGCATGCGACTGAAAATCGCCGTTGATACGGCCTTCGTACACGACCATGACGCAACGAGGACTCATTCCAGGAGCATGGACACGAAGCCCTATACCTAATCTACCCAGGGACTTGACCATGTAGCACGACGTGGCTTGTATCGTGATCTACGGACGTAGACACGCGCCCACGAGGCCGCGCTCGTGCGTGCGTACAGCCCCTGCAGTCTGAGTGTCATAAGTCGACGCACAGGACACGGATTTGCATGAAACTTTATGGACACGTGGGGGCAACCTCTGCCCACGTGCTCCTAAAATTTTATGAGATTTCGTTGAGTATTCGCGTCTGCACTGATTCGGCTGATATCGTGCACGCACGTACGTGTCGTGCGATACGCACTAACTGGACACGATACGGACATAGGTTCAACCCCGTGAGTACCCGAACACGTCATACACATAGACACCTTCGTGTTTGCCAAGTTTCACGAGTTCTAGTTGAGTATTGTGCGATTTGGGTTTCGAGTTGAGTTTTCGGTTTCGGTTGTTATATATTTTGAATTGATTTTGTCATAAATTAATTTTTCTGAGAATTAAATTAGATTTCTGAGTTTATGTTGTGCTGATTAGATTCTGTACTTGGTGGTTTTAACCTCTAATTTTACTTTCAATTGATACTATCATATGGTATATATATATATATATATATATATATATATATATATATATATATATATATATATATATATATATATATATATATATATATATATATATATATATTAAAAATATATATTTTAAAAAATATATATATATATATATATTGCACATCGAGTCGTGGTGTACTGGTAACACTACCGTGCATCGGGGGTGAGGGCCGGTTTCGAGCTCTCCCTCCCACGGAGGTGGCTGGGTGGCGGTGGTCACGGCCTCCGGGCCAAGTTGGGTGGAGTCGTCCACCGGCTTTGGTTTTAAAACACACACACACACACACACACACACACACACATATATATATATATATATATATATATATATATATATATATATAATGGCAACTTCCTCCCCATCCATTCTCGGCGCTCACCCCTCTCTCGAGTGGACGGAGCAGCAGCTAGCCCTCCTAGGGCGCTGGTGGGTTCGGTCCCACCCGCTCGCCGCTTCCTGGCCGGCGTTGCCGCACGTCAGCCTCGCCCACCTGCCGCAGGACGATGCTCTCGAAACTCGGCCAGCCCCTCCTAGCCTCTGTAGGACCGATTGTAGGAACGAGTTGTAAAGCGCAATACTCTAGGGGATGAATGGAGTAGGCAGCAGAAATTAACTTATTTAAAAATGTTAGTAACAAGATCACATAATATATATATCACAGATATGTAAATGAAAAGTAAAGAGTAGAGAGCAAAAAACACAAGGATGTATACTAGTTTCCCTCTTGTGAGGACTAGTCCAGTCGGAAGAACTCTAGCTTCCAGTTGAATCCATTATGGAAAATTACCACAAGTTTTCATCCGAAGTTCTTGCAACTTTTACAATGCGAGCTTTGATCCGAAGTACTCAACCAACTTCAATTGTGAAGAGTCTTTCTTCAATCAAGCCTCTGATTACAATCGCTCTGAAACTTCTAGACCGTACCGTACTGGCAAATCGACTAGAGAATTTTAACTGGCTTGAAATTTGAAAATGAAAGCTTAGAACAATTTAGAAGAAGTAGTAGGCTTATAGAGAAGAGATATGAAAGTGAATTGGTGTACGAGTGAATTGAAATGATCGAAATCCTTCTCTATTTATAGTTTTTCCAAAGGCAGAATTCTGACAAAATTCGGACAGAATTCGGGCAGAACTCTATGAGAAAATCTCGTTGGGATCCGTAACTGCAGGAAGACCAAGTTCAAAAAGCAACGTTTACTAACCGAACTCTGGTCGAACTCTGGCCGAATTCGGGCTGAATTCGCCTGGAGTTTTGTCAGGGTTTTTGCAAATTAGTTTTTGGGCTTTTTGAAAAGTCAAGCAGTTAGGAAGTAGTTTGGGCTTTTGTAAGTGGGATTGTTTTTAAAATGAAAGGGTATTTTGAAAATGTTTCTTGGGTAGCATATTTGCCAGTACGATACAGTTTACATTGTATTCCTAAACTCAATAAATATGAAAAATACATTGATCAAATAGGAAAAACAATAGCCCTTTGATGACGCCTTTCTTCAGATATTTAAGCAAACATGAAGACGCCTTTTTCACTTGACGGTATATGTCCAAAGATAAACAGATATTTGAACACCCCTGTCCACTGACCGGGCAGCGGAACCCCCGATGCAAGGCCCCGGATAGGTCGTTAGGCAGTTCAGAGAAATCTTTTTGTATGACGCCGTCTTTGGCCCATCCATAATTCTTTATTGTATATGTCCTGGTTTGACAAAGCTTGATCATGCTTACTGCATGTCTACAAGTATATGTTAGACAAATAGAATAATATGATACAAGCATAGCAATATGATATAGAATATTTAGGACAATGCTAACTTTAAGTAGCAACATGATAGTGATTACATGAATATTAGTGATGTCATTATGGTAAACTTAATTGATCGGCCATATGCAAAAATATGATATAATCATTTGGCTAACAGCCTCGTGGGGGCGGTTTCCGCGACTAACTCGAGCAAGGCGGCGCCCTTCGCTGTCGTCGCATCCGGTGACGTTGGCCCTGCTGGCCCGCCTGCCCCCGCCCCAGGCTTCCCGCTTCAACCCCGCGCACGAGTGGTCGCTGTCGTCACTGGTCAACGCCCCTCGGGCGCTGTGCCAACCCATGTGCCTGGCACTGGTCCCGAATGCCAGCTGGCTTTTTCCCCTCTCCAGCCCCCGAGACGTCAGCGGATCACGTGGCCTCTTCCCTTCATTGGGCGCCACGCTGGCCCAACCCGAACTCTGGCCTTCTCCCTGGGTGCAACCTGGCGAGCCCCTGGCGTACCCTCCGAGTTGTGCCACGAGTTGCACCTCTGGTCTACTGTTCGGCGAGGCAGTAGCCATCCCTCCTGTCGTTTTGACCGGTGATAGTGGCCCAGCTGACAAGTCTCCTCCCAGGTGTGTAGTCGCATTCGACCTCTGCCAGCTCCATCCAGGAGGCGTGCCGGCATATGCTCGAGGTGATGGTCCCGAGCTCCAGCAGCCTTGTGGCCTCTCCCTCCCCTCGGGCGACACACTCGCAAATTTTGCCCCCTGGCTCCCCCTCTGGACGCCACCAGGCACCCTATTGGCGCAACCCACAGGTGGCGTCCCATGCCCCTCACCTGGTGTCGGCGCTGGTATCAAGGACCAGCCGTCCTGCGCGCCCACCTGCCCCCGTCGCTTCCTAACCCTTTTTCCCCCTCGGAGGAAGCGCCGAGACGAGTTGGCGCTCCCTACCCCCTTGCGTGTACCCTAACCCCTCCTCAGGAGATGCGAAGCCCAGATCGTGTGCTTCCCACCCACCTGTGCACGGCTCTCCTGTGTTTCCCAGCAGGGCGCCAGCTAGGACCTCACGGGCACAACCTATGGTTTGCGCCGCTATCAAGGTGGCCCCCCTTCCTTGAATGGAATTTCGTGCCCCCCTTTGGCACAACCGGCGTCTGGCTCTGGTCCCTCCTGCCCTCCCGTCTATGCGATATGTTGCGCCCCTTCTCCTATATGTTATCCCTCGACGCCCCTATCCTCGGGCACGAGTTCTGCCTGCCCGCTGGCATAGTCAAAGTCTTGCGCCCCCCTATGGCCGACGACCACTAAGGACCCCCTATGGCGCTGACCGCGTCAGGGTTTGCACTTCCGCGCCCCTCAGCATGCTCGATGATTTGCGCCAGTCCCATTGGCCTATCGCTCCCGACATCGTTCCCGCTCCACCCCTTGGCAATTGACGCCCCTCCCTCCGGCTCAGTTGGCCGAGCGCACACCATCGCCTCGCTGTGTTGCCGATAGGTCGACGGGGGACAATCCTCCTGATGTCGACAACCTCGAAGGCTGCCTGACCCTCCTTCCACTTGGGCCCCCCGCGGGCCACTCCCCCTCCGTCGCTCCCGGACACTCGTCCATATCGGACATTTCTCGTGCTGTGGCCCCTCCCGGAGCCACCTCACACTCGTTCATCCCTAGTGCGGCGGACCCTCCTCGTGCTCCCTCCTACGCCGAGATTCTCCGACCATAGTGGGGGAAGCACTTACCCCCTCTGGCGGCTGAGATTCAGCTTCCAGACGTTGTTTTCTTGCCACGTCCCCATCCGCGTCCCCTTCACTGCGCTGGAAATTTCCTCCCTATCCACCTCCTTCAATAAAACTTTTGTCATCAAATTTGGATCCGGATGCCCAAAAATCACCGTTGCTATAGAACCGATCGGCGGGTGGGGTCTCTCCGTAGCCTACCGGGTGGCTCCACTTAACCCCAAGCACATGCTCCTCCACCTTTCATCCGAACCAGACTACTCATTAGTCCGGGCCAAGGGCACTTCCAGAATTGGAACACAAACAGTTAAAATTGTCAAATGGTCTACGAACTTCAACCCCAAAGCTGACTCAACAATAATATCAACATGGATCACCCTCCCCAACCTACCCCTGGTTTGCTTTCCCGCAGCTGCTCTCAAACGGATAGCCAGCTCCTTTGGGACCCTGGTAGCGATTGCAGAAGAAACACGCAACCTCTCCAAATACAACTACGCGAAGATATGTGTGGAGCTATACCTCGCGTATGACCCTCCAAAACTCATTGATATTGAGCTCGGAGACCAAACACACCGCCAAACGCTGATTTATGATAACTACATCATCTTCTGTAAACACTGCCAGATGAGCAGCCATTCCATGCAGCACTGCTACCGGGCCCACCCCGAGCTTAAGAAGGCTAGCCAGCGCAACCCTCGCACGCCTGTTGCTCGACGTTACCCTGAATCTGGGAATCAGACTAAGCCCCCCAATCCTTCCTTTGTGATGGAAGATACTGCGCTAATGTCTTGCTCCCTCCCGACCAGCATGACTAATTCTGTTATCGTCCCATTCAATCCATCTGTTATCTCACTCAATAACTCCTTTCAACTTCTTACCTGCCAGGACCCCCTACGAACAATGCTCCCGACAACCCCTCCCCGTCCGTCCTCGGCAGAGATGTTCGACCAGATTCTCCTCCCTCACTCCACATAGACGTCGACAGAGCTCCCACCACGCCATCCAACATCTCTACCAAAAACTTATCTGAGTTCATTATCTCCACCCCTTCTGAGGTCCCTCACTCTCCCCGTCTTACCACCCGCCGCCCTCATCAGCCTAGAGAGGCTCAGACGGAGTGCCGTCCTGAGCAGAACTCCGAGACGACAATCCCCTAGACAGATGCAGAGGCTCTAAGGTCACCTCCCCCTCAAACTGCGGACGTGCAACCCAGCCTCAACCCCTCCTAACCCGGCAGGTTGTGGCTAGCCAAGGATGGTACTACTCACCCTGCGTTCACCGGCAGCACCCCGGTAGGAACTGCTGTTCCCGTGTTCACCGGCAGGTTCTGGCAAGCTAAAGAAGCGGGTTTCCTTGACCGAGGCAACCCCTTTGCGCCCTGGAAGATAATGAAAATGAGCCTATTACCTCCTGGCTAGAGGCCAGTGACGGAAATATCAATGCTAGCGGAGTCAACGGGTCCACCACCACACCCACCAAAAAAACTTCCTCCAAAAAGAACAAAAACAAACAAAAGCAGTAGACGGCGATGAAAACAAGGTCCGCCGCGAAGCTTAATCCCCTGCCTCCCACTACCCCATCAAATGCTTAACATCATCTCCTGGAACGTTAGAGGGCTTGGGAACAAACCGACAATTAATACAATCCTCAGCCTCAAGAAAATTAATCAAATAGACCTCTTAATCATTATTGAACCAAAGATCCCCCAAAGAAGAATCAAAGCCACACAACTCAAGCTTGGATTCCCCTATGCTATCTCTGGATGTAATGACATCTGGATCTTTTTTGTGCCAGAATCAATTTTGGCATCATAAAAGATTCGCCTCAGGCTCTATCGTGTTGGGTAAAGCATCCGACACTCAAGTCCCGCTCCATCCTTTCTGCCGTTCATGGCAGTTGTGACATCCCCGAATGACGATTGCTTTGGGATGACCTGGTGGAAGTTGCCTTACCCTATCAAGGTCTCCCACGGCTCTGTATCGGAGATTTTAACACGATATCCTGCAGAGAGGAGAAATCTGGGGGTCGCACTCCCTCCAATCTGCGATGGACGACTTCAACAACTTTATCTTCCACGGAAACCTAACTCCCGTCCCCTTCCACGGTAGTGCATTCACCTGGTGCAACATGTAGAAGGGCCATCGCCGGCAGTACTCCCGTTTGGATCGGGCGATGGTCAACGACTGCTAGTCTGACATGGGCCTGATCACCAACCTCTCTCATTTGAACTCCACTGAATCAGACCACTCCCCTCTTCTCATCAGGATCAGCGACAACCACACCAGCACTAAAAAATCTTTCCACTTCCTCAATTTCTGGCGACATCACCATTAATTCCAGAATGTCGTGAATGCCGCTTGAAACTCTGTCTCGATCCTTGACCCCCTGCCTCGGGTGTCAGCCAAACTGAAAGCCACTCGTCACGTTTTATCGGCCTGGAGCAAGCAGGCTTTTGGAGACATCTTCCAGGCTATTAAGGGGCGGAGGACGATGTCACTGGAGCGGAGACAGCATTTGCCATCCTCAGTTCTTCTGCTACCCGCGCTTCGCTCCACCTCGCCAGAGCTCTTTTCAAATCCAGGCTTAAAGTGGAAACGAAATTCTGGAGGCAAAAAGCCAGATCGACCTGGGACACCGACGACGACCGGAATACTAGATTCTTTCATACATGTGTCAAATACCGCAGAAACAAATTTAAATTACACCGGATATACGACGACAATGGCAACCTGATGGACGACCAAGATGGCATTCAGGCTGCGGCGGAGCACTTCTACTCTAACCTGTTCTCTAAAGAGCCGGTCGTTAAAGACGTCGCGCTTCTGTCCAAGATCCCATCCCTCATCAGCGACAGCAAAAATGAGACCCTGTTGGCTACTCCTAAGGAGGAGAAAGTCAAGGCGACTGTCTGGTCCATTAAAGAACACAGTGCTCCAGGGCCTGATGGCTTCAATGGCGTCTTCTTCAGGTGTTGTTGGGACATCTTAAAATTAGACTTATTGGAAGCCACCATAGCCTTTTTCCAAGGGGCGAGATATCCCAATTCTATTTCTTGTGCCAACATCATCCTTATCCCCATGAAAGACAACTCGAAAACCTTCAAAGACTTTCGTCCTATCAGCCTATGTACCTTCACCAACAAGATTATTTCGAAGATCGTCGCGAACCGGATGTCCAATCTCCTCTCCAAGATCATCTCCGATGAGCAAAGTGGTTTTCTCAAAGGCCGGAACATCACTGACAACATTCTCCTCGTGCAAGAGATGATCACATGTATGAAGTTCTCGTCCAGAGGGGGTAACGTTGCCATCAAACTGGACATGGAGAAGGCTTACGACCGTCCGGACTGGCAATTTATGATCTGGGTCCTCAGGGCTTTCAGCTTCTCTGAATCTTGGATTGACATCATTTTCAGATCCATCAACAATGCTTAGTTTTCTACCGTCATCAATGGCCAGGCTGCAGGGTTTTTCTGATCCACTCTCGACGTTAGACGGGGGACCCCCTCTCTTCCACTATTTTCATCATTGCGGCAGAAGCTCTCATCAGAAGCCTCAATAGCATGCCCAGAAAGCCCGGTTCCACCACTTCCATACCACTACTGGCTGCCTACTTATCACTCACCTGGTGTACGCGGACGACGTCCTTATTTTCTTCTCCGGAGACTTTGGTTCGATCGAAGTGATTCTCAGTATGCTCGCTCACTACACCAGATGCTCCGGTCAGCGCGTCAACAACAACAAGTGCGTCATCTATACCCATCACAAAGCTGACAGATCCCACTCAGCTGTGCTCTCCAACATGACCTCATTCGCCACAGCCTACCCGCCTTTCCTGTACTTGGGTTGTCCTCTAGTTTATGGTAAGACAAATTCTAGAATATACGAGCACCTTGTTCAAAAGATCCGCAAACTGATCGTAAGATGGCACAATGCTACACTATCTCTGGGGGCAAGATGATCCTTATCAAACACGTTTTTTCCTTCATCCCGTTGTACACCCTAGTCGTCTGCTCCCCTCCTAAGAAGGTCCTCCAGTCCTTTGAATCCCTATTCGCCAAGTTCTTTTGGGGTCATAGTGACGGTAAGGACAAACACTACTGGGCCAGTTGGGATACCATGGCCAAACCCACTGAAGAAGGAGGCCTGGGATTCTGCAGACTTGCCCACATCGTGGACGCATGCTCCATGAAGCTGTGGTGGAAGTTGCGATCGGAGAGCTCGCTGTGGATGAGGTTCATGAGAGATAGATACTCCAGATCCTCTTATCTGTCGGAGGCGAACACTAACAGCAGATCTTCTACGTCGTAGCATCGCATAACTCAGGGACGCAACCTCGCAGAACCTTTAATCTGTCTTCTGTTGGGCGATGGTCGCTCATCGGCCTATCTAGAACGGTGGCTTGGTGAAGACACCATCCAGCCCAACGTTCGTACTCCGCGGGGATGCAAAATTAGGGATCTGTGGGAGGATAGTGCCGACTGGAATTGGAAGGGGGTCAGAGATTGGCTCGGGCAGCCGACGGTCGACGATCTCCTTACAGCCAACCTACGGGTCACCGACTCGCCCGATACGTAGAGATGGTCCCCTAACCCTAGTGGGACTTTTACGATGGCTTTCGCCAGAATCGTAGCTAGAGGCATTGGCATGTCGGATACAGCGTATGCTAAGTTTTGGCATTCTTGTATTCCCATCAAATGGTCTATCTTTATCTGGTGCGTACTTTGCCGAAAACTTTCGACGGGCGACTCCATCAGATCTATCGGATTTAGCCTCGTGTCCATATGCCACTGATGCGCTAAGCCCACTTCGGAATCGGCAGAGCACATCCTTCTTTTTGGTGATCTGGCGACTCAGATTTGGCTCAATCTTTACAATATACTTAGCCTGGTCCTTCCGACTGGGGGCTTCCACGATCTCCTGACCAGCTGGAGCTGCTCCCACGGACATCAGATCGTCGTAGCCGGTGGTATTTGGGTCTTATGAAAGAATAGGAATAAATTCAGATATGACGGCCGTCAACACCTCCCTTTTCAATTATACAGAGAGGTCATCAGACAAATTATCAAAGCCAGGAGGCGCTGCTCTCACGCCCCCAACTCCTTTTGGGAAGCCCTTAGGCTGCTTTTCGGGTTCCTGCACTTTGGTCTGTGAGCATCGGGATCCGGTTCCTTTTTGTGCACTGCCTGCGCAGTTTGTTTTGTTTTGTTCTGGCCATGTCGTGCGCGCTTACTTATATAGGCTTCGGCAATTTGTGCCTATTCTTCAATAAAGTTTCATTTCCTTAAATATATATATAAATATATATATATATATGAGACCTTCAAAGATTTTTGCCCGATCAGCTTATGCACCTTCGCTAACAAAATCATCTCCAAGATAATCGCCACTCGTATGTCCCACACCGACAACATCCTTCTTGCCCAGAAGATGATAACATGCATGAAGTTCCCATCGAGGGGAGGAAACATAGCCATCAAGCTCGATATGGAGAAGGCCTATAATCGCTTGGATTGGCAATTCATGATCTGGGTCCTCAGGTGCTTCGAATTCTCCGAAACCTGGATCGACATCATTTTCAGATCCATTAGCAACTCTTGGTTCTCCACTGTCATCA
Organism: Iris pallida; assembly: GCA_029216955.1. Classification (NCBI taxonomy): domain Eukaryota; kingdom Viridiplantae; phylum Streptophyta; class Magnoliopsida; order Asparagales; family Iridaceae; genus Iris; species Iris pallida. The sequence goes on from JANAVB010019755.1 coordinate 40,066, forward strand.
ACGGACAAGCAGACAGATTCTTTAAATCTAGCCGTAGGGTCCGACAAGACGACCCTCTAACCTCCACCGTCTTCATCATCGTCGCAGAGGCCCTCAGCAGAAACCTTAACAGCATGGTCGACCCACAAGATTTTGCCACTTTCATACCACCGTTGGCTGCCCTATTATCACTCATCTGGCTTACGCCGATGATATCCTTATTTTCTTCTTGGAGGATACCGATTCCGTTGAGGTGGTCAGTAACACCTTGGAGAAATACACCAGATGCTCCGGACAGCGAATTAACCGTGACAAAAGTGTCATCTATACCCACCACAAAGCAGACAGGAACCACTCAGTCACTCTCACCAATCTTACCTCCTTCTCCACCGCATATCCTTCGTTCACCTACCTGGGCTGCCCTCTGGTTTACGGCAGATAAAATTTGGGCATCTTCGGAGGGCTTGTCAATAAGGTCAAGGAAAAGACCGAAGGATGGCAGAACGCAACCCTTTCTCTGGGCTGCAAGATGATCCTTATCAAGCACGTGCTCTTATCCATTCCTATCTATACCCTGGTAGTCTGCTCCCCGCTGTTGAAGGTTCTTCTCCCTGGAGGCCCTCTTTGCTAAATTCTTCTTGGGTCACCAAGACGACAAGGATAAGCATCACTGGGCCAGCTGGGACACGATGGCTAAACCCACGGATGAAGGAGGCCTCGGGTTCATAAAGTTATCTCACATCGTGGATGCCAGCTCGATAAAACTGTGGTGGAAGATCAGATCACATATCTCTATCTGGATGCGGTTCGTACGAGCTAGATACTTCCAACACTCCTATCCGGTGACCGCTGAAGCCAACAGTCGATCCTCAGCATCCTGGCACCGTATCCTCAACGGCCGTCAGCTAGCCGAACCCCTCATTCGCTTGCATCTCGGCAACGGAGATTCCTCTCCCTGCCTTGAACGATAGATTAGCAATAGATTATTTTAGCTGTCCCCGAACGTCCCCCTTACTGCACGATCAGAGATCTGTGGTACCCAGCGACGGAATGGAGATGGAAGCAGATCAGAGAATGGATCGGGAGGAGGCGACGTCAGAGCTTGCCTCCGCTGATCTCAGGATCAATGACCTCCCAGACAAATGGATTTGGACCCCCAACATCGGAGGAGAGTTTTTGATGGCCTCAGCCAGGAGGGAGGTAGGGGTGCCGGCATGCAAGCCCCACTGATCGCGTCTTTTTGGCAACCTTGCATCCCCAACAAGTGGGCTTTTCTAATCTGGAGAGCTCAGCGGAGGAAGCTTCTGACCGACGATTCCCTCGCCTCCATCGGCTACAGCCTTGCTTCCAGCTGCCACTGCTGCTCCTTTCACAGTCCTGAAATAGCAGAACATATTCTACTTTTCGAAGATCTTACTAATCTGATCTGGCACGACTTCTCTTAACGCTGCAGGAGGGCACATCAGCCCGGGAGCATCAACGATCTCCTAGCTAACTGGGAAGACTCCCATTGCCATCAGATCGCTGCAGCCGCAGGTATATGGATACTTTGGAAGAATCAAAATAAATTCAGGTACGAAGGTCATCAATTCAACCCTGATCAACTTACCCGCGAAGTCCATCGTCAAATTTTCAAAATCAGGAACCGATGCCCCCACACCTCGGAGCAATTTTGGCTAGCCTGGAGATAGTATCACTTGGGCACGCCCTCTGGGGCCGGATAGCATAGTTAGGTTTTGTTGTTTCGTCGCGCTTGGCGCGCTTATTTGTATAGGCTTCAGCATTTTGCGCCTGATACATCAATGAAAGCTCTTTTCTTCAAAAATATATGTATATATATATATATATATATATATATATATATATATATGTATATATATATGTATATATATATGTATGTATATATATATATATATATATATATATATATATATATATATATATATATATATATATTTTTTTATATATATATATATATATATATATATATATATATATATATATATATCAGTTCTGAATTTGATGTTGGGATATTGTTGGGATATTTTAGATTTGATTTTGAGTGTATATAGATCCATGGTTATATATATATATATATATATATATATATATATATATATATATATATATATGTATATATATATATATATATATATATATATATATATATATATATATGTATATATATGTATATATATACATATATAAAATATATATATATATATATATATATATATATATATATATATATATATATATATATATATATATATATATATATATATATATATATATATATATATTAAAATGTCTCTGAGCCCTCCCGTCCCCGCTCCCCTCCTCTCAGATGATGTCTCCCCCTTCGACCCCTCCTAGGCCGGTGGGCTCCTCCCTCGTCCACCTTCTTCCCTCCCCCCTTCCTTGTTCGAATGGCTGCCACTCTCCGGGCCCGGCCAGGAGACCCGCCTCTCAACGTCATTGCAGTCATCGGCCAGCGTTCTCCGTCTCCCCCGCCCTCCCACCGCCAGTCTCTGTCTCCCTTCCGGCCGCACCCCCCTCGCCAGGCTTCCCCCCTCTCACCCCCCAAGTGTCCCCCCGCCTCCCTTCCCCTCCGGGGATATGGAGCCTCCCTCCCGTCCTGGAGCCCTTCGCTGCTCCTCGTCTTGGCCTCGTCGGGGCGCAGCCAGCCACCGCCCTCCGGGGCGTCGGGCGATCCCCCATCGGTCGCCTCTCTCTGGGATGCTCTCCCCTCGGGAGTGGAGCTCGCGAGGTTTTTCGGAAATTCGAATTCTCAAATTTCCCCCAAGGTTCTGGCACTTTCTCTTAGCCAGGGGTCGCGACTCTATGTGCCCCTGAGTGTTTTGGCACATATGCATACCCTTATGAGGGCGCATATGGCACCCCCTTTGCCCCCGGGGGGCGCATACTCCTACTCCGTGGTGGGCACATATGGCGCGCCGCTCCTCTTAGGCGCATTTGAAGGGCCCCCACCCGCTGCCGTGGCCGCTTGCGTGCTCCCCCCTCTGGGCGCGTACGGCCTTCCGCCGTCTTCCGTGCACTCGTCAACTGGCCCCAGTTCGGCTGGTCTCACTCCGGGTGCGTTTGTTACCCCCACCCCCTTTTTGCCCTGTCACGGGCCCAACATCCAGCCCCCCAGTGGGCGTATACGGCATGCCACCCCCCGCGGGCGCATGCGCTGGGTCGTCGCCAGCATCTGTGCTCCCTCCACGGGGAGCATGCGGCCTTCCGTCGCCTTCTGTGAGAGGTTCTGCAGGCCCCTCCTTTGCCGCCCCCTCCTTGGCCGATTGTGTCGTGCTTGCATCCGCAGACTCCTCGGGCGCATGTGGCTCGTCGCTCCGGGTAGCTTGTGATCTTTCGGTCCCCGTGGGCGCTTTCGGCATCCACCCTCCCTCTGCCGATGTGGCCTCATCTTCAGGCGATCCAGACCGTGTTGGCTCTTCCTCGGTATGTGTCCCAACCAGCTTCTACCTACCCCTCTTCCCCTACCCTTTCTCCTCCATCCTCTACCCTTTCCCCTCCTTCTTCTTTGCAGTCCGCTGCGAGTGGGTCTGGTCGCCAGATTTCGGATGATCTTTTCGCTCTTATCCCCAGCTGGGTCTCGGTCCCCCAGACGGAGGTCGCCCCTACCCCCCGGCCTTCGTCGCCTGTTCTGCCCCCTGCCAGGCTCGGAATTTGCCACCTTCGTCTGCTTCTTCGACCACTTCCTTCGCGGACAAGCTACGACCCGACAGAGCGTCCAAGCAGGGCATCCTGTTCCCGGACGTCCCTCTTCCAGTGGTGGTGTATCTCCAAGCATCCCCCATGCCTATGGTGCCCTTTATCGACTAGGAACTAACCTCCATGGCTACTTTATTTCCACACTCCATCGTGCTCAAATTTACCTCAGGCTGCCCCAAACTTTCCCGGGTCCAAAAAGTCATTGCCTGTTGGTGGTTGTCGACAGAATACAGGGTCGCCCCCATCGACCCTAGACATATCATGCTCCATCTCTCCTTCGATCTTGACCACAGGACCGTCTGGGCCAAAGGCACCAGTAGGGTAGACAAGCACCAGATAAAGATAATCAAGTGGTCTACAAGCTTTAACACCAAGGAAGACTCAGCGACGGTTGCCGCATGGGTGACCCTTCCCAATCTTCCCCTCATTTGCTTCATCCCAGCGGCGCTCAAGTGTATAGCCAACTCCTTCGGGACATACGTGGCTACGGTAGCTGAAACCAGTAACCTGACTAGAGCGCACTACGCAAAGATATGTGTGGAACTCGACCTCACCTCCGAACCCCCAAACCAGATCCTCATCGAACTTGGGAACTGCACTCACACCCAGCAAATCATCTACAATAATTAATCTACTGCACTCATTACCACTTGCGCGGCCACCTCTCCAAGTATTGCTCCTGCTTCCATCCAGAACTCAAGAAGAAACCAGCGCAGAAAGGAACCTATACCAACAGGGGCAAGGAGGCCCAACCACCACTGCTCCCCCTACCAAACTCCCATACCAGATTTAACTACATTGAAGGCCAGTCCGGCAAAGGAACCCCATCGGACAAAACGATCATCCCCTACCACCTACCAAATCTACTCCTCGCCATCCAGTTCAACGCCCTCGTTTTGGAAGCGAACGACCCCCCAGAAGATAACCCCTCCTGCAGATTCTGTAGTAGCCATCGAGCCAGTCTCAGAGGACAACAGCGACCCACATGGAGTCGGTAGAGCAGCCGTCGACTCGGCGAACAACAGCGACCCCCTGGGGGTCGCAGAGGAGAACCTCCAATCTAAGGTCCCAGACCCCCATGGAGTCGCCATCGTAGACGCCCTTACAATTCTAGGGCCAGAGCAAGCTTGACCTGGACTTCAGGTCCTTGCCGTAAGTTTTCTACTCCAGACGAAAGAATACCAGATTGGGGCCATCGCAGACACCATCCCCATCCCTCCTGAGGAACCCGAACTGGACTCCACAGGAGAATTGGTGGACCCTTCCAAACTTTCTCTCCCAAACCCCACAGAGGACCCCACCATAGGCACATCGTCCTCAAAAGTAGAAGAGGCTACCACCTCTACCAAGAAACCTAAAAAGAAAGGAGCCGCTGAGTCCCCAGCCATGCTCACCAGGTCCGCAGCCAAACGGACCAAACATCCCCCAACCGTCATTAATACTGAACATCCTTTCCTGGAATGTCCGTGGTCTGGAGAACAAACCGACCAAAAGGAGAATCACCAGCCTGAAGAAGATTCACAAGATCGACATCTTGATTATCCTTGAACCCAAAATTCCTTACAAGAAAATCAAATCCATTCAACTGCAATTAGGATTTCACTCTGCCATTGCTGGCAGACATGATATTTGGATCCTCTAGTCGGAGGACGTCAAGATTGGAGTCATTCAGGAGTCCAGACAAGCCCTAACTTGCTGGATGGGACATCCTTTGATTCCCAAGCGCGCCATCCTTTCCGCTGTTCATGGCAGCTGGGACCTCGCTGATCGCAGACACCTATGGAACAACCTCCTGGACATCTACCACCTCCACCCTAACACCCCGTGGCTTTGCATCGGGGACTTTATGTTTTACTTAACAAAATACCTAAAATTGGCTTTTGAAAGAAAACGAGAAAAAGTATAAAAGTACAAATTGTTTCTGGAAAGTATTGCTATGGAAGTCTGATATGAGAACGATCACTTTGTTCTTTGGACCGTACGATGATGATGAAGAGAACTGCTTGAGGAAGATGAAAAATCGGAAGAACTAAATCACCAGAAAGGTATCGACACAATAGCACTGATAGCACAGTCGAATGCTTTCCTGCTTTGTTTCACCCTGTTCTTGAGAAAAAGTTGAATAAATTCTTCTGGGAATATCACTCTGAAAGTATGAGTTTTCTCAGAATCTCCTCTTCTGTCTCTCTTTTGATGTCTTCTTGTGTTAAAAATAAGTCTATTTATAGACTAGACCCTCTGTGCGTAAAAAGCAACATAATTGGGTCTTTACGCAAGTAACTGTCACCCACGATGAAAATCAACCTCTATGCGTAATGACACGTATCCCATATAGAGTTTTGGTCTCTACACATGGTGACACGTGTCCCACAACTTCAGCAATATGGAGAGAGCACGTACACACGTTCCTCGATAAGTGTGGCATGAAAGCCACGTATGCAGACCACGTTCTCACATAGCCAAAAAAAGATTGGGCATAAAAATAACCCAAAACAAATTTCCTGCGTAAAGTAGCAGACTTGGCGTAGAATAACCCAAAATAAACTTTCTGTCACGCCCCAGAACCAGAATACTGGAGAGCGGGGGCAGACATAGCCAGCTACGTATATTGAAATAGAATACATTTCAACTATACGGTCACGGCTGTCTAGATATGAGGGTTTACTACAAGCCAACAGTCTCTTAAGGTCAAGCCTATTGTCTCAATCTCAAGCAAGTAATAATTACAAGATGTATGATCATTAAATATATAATAAAAGGCGTCCCAAATATTACATATCAGCTGATCATGAAGCTAGTCGTACAAAATGTTAGGACTAGCAAGAGTTTAAGTCATACATGATCAACCCTAGGATTTGTTAATCATGTTTACAGCCCGTAGGCAGACAGTAAGTAAAAGTGCATCGAGCTAACAGGTGCTCGTCGGCTAAACGCCTCAAAAGAATAAATTTACAATAGAGTGAGCGAAAATAAAATAGAAAACCCACTCGTAGCCCGGGTTCCTTCTAGTCGCCACCATCGGGCTGGAAGCTTGGTAGATCCTCGGGAGCTGCTCCGAAATCTGGCCACACAAAACCAGCTGGGTCAACCCCAGAAAGAGCAAGTGCCACAAGGGGGCCACGAAATAAGAACAAAAGCCAGCAATCAGCACAAGAAAACTAATATTAAAACTAAAATTACGAAAACATGTTAGGATGATATACGACGAGATAACCATGGAACTATTCCGATAGCCAGGTTACAACCCGTAAACCAAACAAGGACCGGGGTTGTAACCCTTCATCTGAACAGAGCTTGGTTTCCCACCATTTATCGGCAAGATAAGTAATGTAAGTAATCAAGACAGGAAGCAATCTCGCACGGGATCAAGACATGACTAGACTGGTTATACCTCATTCAATCAATCACGGCCAAGCAGATACTACGGCTTACTACTTTAACTAACTAGGGTTATCACAGGCCTAATTACTAACAAGATGCAGTGAGATTGTTCCACAGCCACAAGCCCTACAGACCATCCAGGCTACCCAGGACGAAAGATTAGGGTTGAATTCAGGTGGGTACATCGTCCAGGAGACACATGTACCCTTAGGTGACTTAGAGGGTGCAACACTCGACGGTGCGCTGGAAATGTGCCCTACTCGACGGCAGGCTACAGATCCCAAGAGCGCCCAGGTAACGAGATTGCCTGTAGCTGTGTCATCTCTTCATGACTACTGAGTTATTCTAGTTATTAACCTTAATCTATTTTAGTAGGTACTCCTGACCGTGGTACTCAGGAGTCCCCTCCTAGACATGATGCAAGACAGGATAAGTGGATTTAACAAGCAAGCAAGAAGAACCACCCACGGTGTCAAGGCAGGTCAAGTTAAATTATCAAGATAAATCATGTCAGGGTACTTATCAGGAGTGCGCCACGACGGGCCACTATCATGTCAGGTTGGTCATGTCAGGAGTGCACCACCACGGGTCACTGTCGTGTTATGCAGGTTCCTTGTCATATCATGCCATGTACAATAGTCATTCCAAACATATTAAGTAAAATCAAGTTCATGACAAAAGGCATAAGGATATAAAATGGGCATAAAATATCTAATAAAATATTAATATCAGGACTATAGAAAAGCCAAGCTTAAAGAAATAAGACCAAACTCCAAGAGCCTGTGGGTTAAGCAAGGGGTCAGGGGAGCAGCGTACGAAAAGTCATGCACGCTGAGAGAGCAGCGTAGGTGAAAGTCACGCACGCTACAGGGAGCAGCTGCGTAAAAAGTCCCGCACGCTCAAGAGGAGCAGCTGCGTGAAAGTCACGTACGTTCAAGGAAGCAGCTGCGTGAAAAGTCATGCACGCTATAGGGAGCAGCTGCGTGAAAAGTCACGCACGCTCAAGGAAGCAGCTGCGTGAAAAGTCACGCACGCTCAAGGAAGTAGCTGCGTGAAAAGTCACGCACGCTCAAGGAAGCAGCTGCGTGAAAAGTCACGCACGCTACAGGGAAGCAGCTGCGTGAAAAGTCACGCACGCTCAAGGAAGCAGCTGCGTGAAAAGTCACGCACGCTACAGGGAAGCAGCTGCGTGAAAAGTCACACACGCTACAGGGAAGCAGCTGCGTGAAAAGTCACGCACGCTACAGGAAAGCAGCTGCGTGAAAAGTCACGCACGCTACAGGGAGCAGCGTACGTGCAAAAGCACGCAAGCAGAGAGCTGCATACGCGTAAAAACACGCACGCAGGGTCAGGGTCTTCTTCTCCATGGCTGAGAAGAAGCTCCAATGGCTCCAAAACTTCAAAACCTCATAACTTGGCTATCTGAACTCCAAATCCAGATTTCCAAAGTTCTAACCAGGGTGGAATTGAATGCTCTTCCACAAGGAAACATCAAAAACCCATAAAATCCAACTTAAGTAGCTCAACCATACAAAATCCGAAAATAGATATAACTTAGATCTACAAAAATGAAGGCTCCAAATCATAAAAACCCAAGTTCTAATGTTGATCACCATGTCCTAATCTATCAAATAGACAAGGAAAAGAGGGTTCTCATGTAGTGGCAACATGCACTTGCCTAGGGTTGGGAGAGTTGTGTAGAGGAAGAAGAAGAAGAAGAAGAAGAAGAAGGAAATTAATGGTGGTGGTAATGAAGAGAGAGAGTGGTAGGTGGGGATATAAAGAGGGGGAGTTGTGGTGGGGATGAGGGGTAGCATAGGTTAAGGTGCTCCATGCATAAACCGAACCAGACCAACCCAATAAAACCGAGCCATGAGAAAACCCAAAATACGAGAAATACCGAAATTCCCCAAGTTGAGAAAAAATAAAAAAATATATGCCAAAAATCCAGATACGAGTATAAATACGAAATATGGGAAATGAGGGTGACACTTTCTGCGTAAAGTGGCTAAAAAATAGCCTTGAGCGTATAATTAGCTCAAATAAACTCTACGCACATGAAAGCCTTGAGCGTAAAAACTTGAATAGCTTTCATGCGCAAAAGAAGCAGTCTCTTGAGCGTAAAGTAGCCCATCTGCATACTAAACGACAAGTATTGGGTTTGGTGTAAAAATCTTCTCGACTTCTGTCTAATTTGTTGTCAGAAAATTATTCTGTCAGAACAGTATCACCCGCATTAAATGCGATGTGGACAGCCTGTCTCCCGCGTAAAGGTTTGAGGATGGCTCTCGCGTAAAGTAGTTCGCGTAGAGTTTACTCTGTTTGATCTCTGCGTAAAGTTTGAATCTGACTCAGTTTGACTTGCGTAAAGCTCTCAATTTCTTTGACTTGGTCTATGAAGTTTACTTTATGCTTCTACAAGACCCCTTTCAAAGTTTTCAAATTTTTCTAAAATTTGAAATACTTTGAACAGAAGCGTAAAATCCGGGATATCCAGCAGTCATCCGCGTAGAATTTGGGATACCCAACGGTCATCTGCATAAAGTTCGGGATACCAACAGTCCGTGTAATGTTCGGAATATCCAACAGTCATCTGCATAAATTTTGGGAATTTGAACCGATTTCAAAATTCTCTATAAATAGAGTTCAACTGTTAGAGAGAGAACTTTACTCATTCTTGCAATTCTCTATCTTTTTTACTCTCTTCTTCTTCGAAATCTCAGTTCAACTCAATGGCCCCCAAGAGCAAGACCACCGCCGACGCCAAGGGCAAAAAGCCAGCCGCTGCTTTGTCGAGGAGTGAGCGTACGGATACCGCCGCCGTATCATCGGAAACGACTCGAAGGACCAACCCCGCTGTGGCTCCGGCCATGATAGATAGAATTCTACCTAATTTGGCCACAGGTTCGTCGGAGAAGAAGAAGAACCGAACCTTAAACTTCACGCCCACATTTATACGTGTCAGCGTATAATAAAGATCACTAATACGCCCACGTTTATACGTGCCAGCGTAAAGAACATAATACGCCCACGTCTATACGTGTTAGCGTAAAAAATCTGAACAACAGAATACGCCCACGTCTATTTGTGTTAGCGTAAAATACAAAATATGCTCACGTCTATACGTGCCAGCGTAAAAATGCAAAATACGCTCAGGTCTATACGTGCCAGCGTAAAATATAAACAACAAAATACGCTCACGTTAATACGTGCCCGCGTAAAATGTTTAAGCATAAAGAATACGCTCACGTCAATACGTGCCAGCGTAAAAAAATGTTAATATACAAATTTCATCTGTGCCAGCGTAAAAGACTATATGTTTTTATGCGTATAACTTTTACTCTTTTGAACAGAGAAAAATACGCGTAAAACTTTTACGCACAAATCTTCTCTTGCGTAAAATAACTCTTGCGTAGAGATTGACCAATCTTAGGATTTTGCCAATATTTTCTGAAAATAAAGAATGAAAAACCTTAACTAACAAACACTTACTTGCGTAAAAGCATTTGCGTATAAAGATTAATTCTGAATTCTATTAACTTGATTTTTGTTTGATCTTCTTTTTGCAGTGGACTTGCAGATTCATCCTCTATCTGAGATTTTTGGTTGTCCAACTGGCATCTTGGGTTCCAACTACTTGGAGAATCTGTCTCATGTTGAGTTCCCACAATCAGACAAACAGTATCCTGAGGAGAGACAACAGCTGATAGCTGCTCAGGAAGATATGATGTTGTTGACTTTGATAAATAGAGAGCTGCTAACATCACTGGATGGCCAACAATTCTTGAAGCCTGCCTTCATGTTTGGAGACGCCATCGACTTCAACTCTTAGATAAATCCCAAGAATGAATCCTGGGTATTTAGATTTGGGGAGAGAGCGATGTACCTCCCTTCAATGTTAAGGGATTATCCTCTATCTTCGTTCGTTCATGCTACCAACATGAGACATATGATCTTGAACCTGACTCCCAACAGTCATGGTAGACCAGAAGAATCATATTCAAGAGAGATGAGTCCTACCAAATGGGCTATCATACCAGTGCTCCAAGTGGTGGTGTTGTCCCTTTCTTCGGTTAACTGCCTGGATTTACACCAAGCGAAGATTCAGCTTTGATCCAACCAGTGCAGATACCGATGTTCATAAACAAGCTTATGAACGCCTCAGTACTATATCCTCCGGTTAACCCTAGACATCCAGGGTGGATGACCCCATATAATAAGAATTGGATTCAACTCAGTACTTGGGTTATGAATCACTTTGCAACAGAGCTGCGAGCTATTGGGCTTTTTGAAGCAGTGGCCTCTACCAGTCAGGGCATACTAATGAATAACAACCTGTTCTTAGCTTTGATGGAATTGTACATCAGCTCAACAGGGACTTTTGCAACCCCAATAGGAGAAATGGGTTTTGTACTATATGAAATGCAATTCATCTCTAAGCTGCCACTGGGGGGAGCTCCATATGAAGAGTATTTTCCCTCCAACCGGGAACTAGCAGAGATCAGGAAGAAAAATCCTCAGTTAGTTGAGGTCTACCAAGAATTGATGTGCCATTACCTGATTTGCACCACTATGTATGAAAGTGGGTCACATTTGGCATATATCAATAAATGGACAACCTATTTATTCTACCACGAGAATAGGATATCCAAGACCGACAAGGAGAGATTCCAAGATAACAAGGCTCAAACCATCAACCCTTGTTCAATAATTCCTTCAGACTTGATCCATGGTTGGATGATCACACATAGGTCTTGGGACCAGTATCTGACCACCAAGACTGGAGACATCCCTGCGGGGACTGAAACTTTGAGCTATCTGAAGTATGGCAGTCGGAAGATCTCAAAGGAAGCCTTGCTGGCAGGCTTTCTTTCTCTGTGGCTGTGGAGATGGGTCGTACCAGGGACAGGTACGGTCGACAAAATTTATCGAAATATACTATAGCCAGCAGTACGTTTGGTGTTTAAAGACAGACTCAGCCTATTAGCAGCAATGGTATGTAGGATAAATGTCGGTCTGCAAACATTTGGTGAGGAGTTAATTAATAATGCTCCTTACCATAAAGACTTCACCCGGGTGGAGATGCCATACACCGATCTAATGGGCTGGTTGCTGCATCACAACAGCAGCTTATTACCACCAGGCCCTGAAGATCAAGCGGAGGTGTTCCTCCAGAAGTTCTATAAAGCCTCATGGGTTGTAACATCAGTGTAGATACCCGAGCAGCATTAAATTACTTTCATGGGTGGAACTTCTTCTGCACAAGACCGCCAGTCCCAGCTGACTGCTTCGGTGTACAATTTGAAGATGTAGGTGAAGAGAGGACGGGGCTCCCTGGGCCTGTCTTTAATTGGCTAATATGCATCAGACCATCACATTTGATGTATAGAACTGATGATGACTGTGCCTTCGAACCTTACCTGCCCAGTTGGTTCGCACGTCAGTTTGGGTATGACCAACTTTACGTTGGTAATCCCTCCACCTCCTTCAACCATTATGGAAAGTTAGTTGATGGTGCAAGGGCATGGAGGTATTTCAGCGCTGGATGTTGTAGGACCGATTGTAGGAACGAGTTGTAAAGCGCAATACTCTAGAGGGGGGGTGAATAGAGTAGGTAGCGGAAATTAACTATTTAAAAATGTTAGTAATAAGATCACAGATAATATATCACAGATATGTAAATGAAAAGTAGAGAGTAGAGAGCAAACGCAAACACAAGGATGTATACTGGTTTCCCTCTGTTGAGGACTAGTCCAGTCGGAAGAACTCTAGCTTCCAGTTGAATCCACTATGGAAAATTACCACAAGTTTTCATCCGAAGATCATGCAACTTCTACAACGCGAGCTTTGACCCGAAGTACTCGTCCAACTTCAATTGTGAAGTGTGTAACTTCAATCAAGCCTCTGATTACAACCGCTCTGAAACTTCTAGACCGTATCGTACTGGCAAATCGACTAGAGGATTGTAACTGGCTTGGAATTTGAAAATGAATAGCTCAGAATACTTTGGAAGAAGTAGTAGGCTGATAGAGAAGAGATATGAAAGTGAATTGGTGTGTTGAAATAATCAAAATCCTTCTCTATTTATAGTTTTTCCAAAGATAGAATTCTGACAGAATTCGAGAAGAATTCGGACAGAACTCGATGAGAAAATCTCGGTAGGATCCGTAACTGCAGGAGGACCAAGTTCAAAAAGCAACGTCCACTAACCGAACTCTGGCCGAACTCTGGCCGAATTCGGGCCGAACTCTGGCCGAATTCTGTCCGAGTTCTGTTGGAGTTCTGTCAGGGTTTTTGCAAATTGGTTTTTGGACTTTTTGAAAAGTCAGGCAGTTAGGAAGTAGTTTGGGCTTTTGTAAGTTGGCTTGTTTTCAAAATGAAAGGGTATTTTGAAAACGTTTCTTGGGTAGCCTATTTGCCAGTACGATGCAGTGTACATCGTATTCCTAGACTCAATAAATATGTAAAATTACATTAATGAAATAGGAAAACCAAGAGCCCTTTGATGACGCCTTTCTTCAAAACTTGAACAGACTTGAAGACGCCTTTTTTACTGACGGCGGTCGTCCAAAGATAAACAGATCTGCAAATCTGAATACCTTTCGGGGGCTTCGCCCCCGAACCCTTGACGGGGGGCGCTGCCCCCTCGACCCCTGTCCGCTGACCGGGCAGCGGAACCCCCGATGCGAGGCCCCGGATAGGTCGTTAGGCGGTTCAGAGAAAACTTCTTGTATGACGCCGTCTTTGGCCCATCAATAATTCTCTATTACATATGTCCTGGTTTGACAAAGCTTGATCATGCTTACTGCATGTCTATAAGAACATGTTAGACAAACAGAATAATATGATACAAGCATAGCAATATGATATAGAACATTTAGGACAATGCTAACATAAGACAATACTAAGTTTAAGTAGTAACATGATAGTGATTACATGAATATTAGTGACGTCGATATGTTAAACTCAATTGATTAGCCATATTCAAAAACATGATATAATCATTGGGCTAACAGATGTACCGGTGCTAAATTCTGTGTGCCAACTGCCACCAGTACCACTGAGCTACGAATGCTGCATTCGTATGCTCGCTTCTATGCATCCATCCGCTCCTTCGCAACTAACTATAATATGAAAGGGAGTCTTCGAGGAGTCAAGGAAGGGAATGTCGAAGAACCAGTCATGGTACCTTTAGACGTACCTGATGATGTTGCTGTTCCAGATGAATATCTAGAAGTGATTCCTTCGGGAGTTGGAGAGGGACCAGCAGGACCCATCAAAATCTCTACATCTAAGACGCGTAAATTCGACACAGCAGTTGCTTCTAAAGAGAAGAAGAAAAAGGTCACTGTTAAAGGGCCTTCCAGGTAGAGGGCTACTACTCCGGACAGAGAGATTCCTGTTGAGGAGCCTCAACACACTGCATCTTCTTCAGCTCATCCTGGAGAAGGGTCTTCAGCATCTCAGCCCGCAGCATCAACAGAAGTTATGGGATTCCTATCTCCTGGACGTCTCAGCACCTCTGCACATCTGACTTCTCTACAGAAGGTGCAAGCTATTGAGGACAATGCCACGACTCGTGTTAATGATCCGGAGCCCATTCCCTCGGATGAACCGGCTCTTGACTTCGATGATGATGACTGGGATCAGGATTATGACTCGCTCTTGGCACATCCGGCACCTACTCCAGGTAAATATAAATTACAAAATCTATACAAAATTATGTATTATTATTTTGTATAATTTTAACTTATTTTGTTTAATCTTTGTAGGTGTTATCGTTGCAACAAAGCCTATTGCTACTCCTCCTCGAGAGATTATCCACGAAGAAAACATAGAGTCTGAAAAAGGGAGTTCTTCTTCAAAAGAAGACTCTCTATCCACGGAGGTACAACAAGAGCCTGAAGTAGACGCCCAGTAAGGATTGCCTTCTCTTACTGAAAACAGAGAAGAAGAACCAACTGCAGATGAAGAAGTAGCTGCAGAAGAAGAACCAGTTGTAGATAAAGAAACAGCTGCAGAAGAAGAACCAGTTGTAGAAGAACCAACTGCAACTGAAGTACTCCCAGAAGGTGATGAAGATATTGTCAACTCATCAACCAAAATCGGAGATGTAGTAATAGCATCTTCAGTTATTGCTACTGATCCGGCACAAGTTCTTGAGAAGATAGTGTCTGAACCTGAATCAGTTACAACGATCACCATTCCTCCCACTATAATCACCGCCACCGAAACTCAAGTAGTTTCAGCTCCAGAAACGGCTAGAGGAATAATTCATACACATGCTGAAGACATTGTCTCTGAACCTCCTATGAATCAATTAGCCTTGGTAGCAACATCAACAATGGCTTTAACTCAACTTGCTACCAAAGCAACAACAACATCTGCTCCCAGCCTTCAGAAGAGGGATTTGGTAGATCTTGCTACCACGCCGAGCTCTAATACCGAAATGAATCTCTTAGTTGAGATCCCTACTGAAACTTTCTACAAAACCTTGGCAGCTTTGATCAAGATGGTCCTTAAGAAGGGCCTTAATTATGAAAGTTTAAAGGCTGCAATTGCTCTCACGATCAGGAATGTTGCTATGTTTAATGACACCGAGAGAGCAGCGGTGCTGGAGAAGGTAGTAGAGGGACTTGAACAACCTATTAAAGAATATCTAAGGCTGTCAAGTGAAACCCTTGAAAGTCTCATCCAAACCGAGTATGATGCTTTATCAGCTGAATACATCACTCGGAAGACTATTTTCAATGAATCTCTCCAGGAGTACAACAGCAAAGTCGCCAAAGTGAAAGCTTTATTAAATAAAAATAAACCCCTTTTGGAGATGCATAAAGAAGCCTATGAGACTTCAAACATGAGAATTCATCAGCAAGATGATAGAATTCGTGAAGTTGAGGCGGAGTTAATTCGCTTGAAGGCAGAAAGAGAGCAGATAATCGCAGCTAGAGACCAACATCTGACGCAAAGCTCAATCTTGGAAGAGAAGCTTTTTGGTGTTGAAGCTATCATTAAAACCCTTGATGTTGCCAAGGATAAAATGATAGCTACCTTCGTCGAACTCTCCCATCTCTGTACTCCGGAAGCCCGACGATCTATTGCTACTGCTACTGTATTGAATTCTCGTGAGAAGCGTCTAATAGAGCTGCAAAAACTGCTCGAAGATGTATCTGCTCCGCCTTAGGCATTTTTGCATTCAATACAGAATTTTGTATTCTTCTGTCTTTTTTATTCTGTAATATTTTCAAGAAATGAATAAAATATTTGTTTTGTGACCCTATTATTTATTTTGAATTTAAACAATAGGTATGAGATAGAAAACACTTATCAGAGGTAATATGGACATGACAAGTTTTCTAAACTCAACAAAGTAAATTATATCTATCCAGAGGTAATGTGGACATGATAGATAATGAATCTTGTTTTCTTTTTAGAGTATACGATACTATCAGAGGTAATATAAACATGACAGATTGTAATTACTCAAAGAAAATAGATTAATATCTATTCAGAGGCCATATGGACATGATAGATAAAAAAAAGTAGACTTAATATTTATTCAGAGGTCATGAGAACATGATAAATAATAAATCTTTTTCTTTCTAAAATCAGCTGGTAAGATAGAAGATCAAAATTCTCTTTTAGGAGAACAAATAATCAGCTTAACCAAACCTTGGTAGCTGGAGAATAAAGAAGAAATTCAGACATAATATTTCTTCAAGAATTTGCCATTAATTGGCATCATGAGCAAATCTCCATTAGGTTTAGGCAACCTATAGGCACCATTAGAGAATACTGTCTGTAAAACCCCTATTTTTTATTTATTTTTTTTATTATTTTATTAGACTTAAAAATGCATTTATACAATTTATGGTTTTTTTTTATGACCCGGTTTGGCCAATTCAGTCCGAACAGGGCCCGAACAGAATTTAAGCCCATGTGAGCATGTAGGGTGACTAAGGTGACCATATAGGAATATTTTGTGTATGTACAAATATTTTTAAATTATTTTTAGAACTTGTTGAATATTTATCGACTTTGGGTACAAAAATCTATATTTTATTAATAAAATAATATTTTACAAAACTTTACAATTTCTGGACTCGGATGAGGGTATACGGTATGAGTTCACTCATTGGGACGATTTTATTAATTTATTATTATTAAATTTATTTTTGGAGATTTATTAAACATGTTTATTCTATTTAAATATTATTATTAATATGTTGAGTTGGTTTATTGTGAATGGAATTTATATATATATGTAGATATATTTAAATATACTAAATATTTGGATATGTGTCATTTAAAGTGTTATTTGGATTTAGATAGATTTTTGGTTATATAGTTATATATATAAAAGTTTTAAAGAATAAGAAAAAGAAAAAAAAATAAAAAAAACAAAGCCAACCCACCCACATAAAGTGGACGGGCCCCTCCCCACCCAAAATTTTTGTACAGCAGCAAAGCTCACGAATTTGAACCCAACCCGTGAGATTTCCCTAAAACTAAACTTATTACTATTAGGTTTTGGCTAGGAGTGGATATAAATACATCTTTTTCCACAAACCTCAAAACCCTAGACTTCCAAAACGAAAGTTGTTGTTGATCATACCCTCTTCGCCTACGAGTTCGTTTCACCAGCGATGGAGTTTTGTGCGCGACGAATGGAGCATCGAAAGTCAGCCCCTCATCATCCACGGAGCAGTTTTTCCACTCAAGGTACCCTACTTCCCGATGACGTAACATTTTACTCGTTCCACCGATTTTCGATCCGTAAGATTTTCTGGAAAGTAGACTTGACCCTCTTCGAGATCCTCTAGGTGGATTTTGACATGGCCATCCAACTTGCTCGAAAAATCGAGACGAAGTTGGAGAAAAACCACTTTTCTGGAATATTAAAAAACAGTTGGAAAACATCAACTTGTCGGCCACTTTTCTCGCTGTCCATTAAAGTTTCATAAAAACTAATTAAAGATAGTCAAAGACAACATAACCGAGATTGTAACACACCTTCTGGATTCACTTTTCATCTAGTATGTAGAAAGTTATACGTTGTTAAAGTTTCACTAAAAATTATAAATTCTGTTTTCAAAAAGTGGAAAAACACCAGATACGGCGTGCGCCCCGACAAACCGGGCGACATGGTCGCACACTGTATGCATCGAAAGGCGCGTATGGATGTTGTCGATGTGTGGGAACTGACGGAACCCGATTTCTTTGCATGTGCGCGACGAAATCAGTGCGTATCCGTCGAGATACCCCGTATCGACCCTTTGCAAACTAAGTCACAACTTTGTGCACGCTCATCATATCGCGATGAAACTTGTGCCATTGGACTCGAAATATTTTTCTGGTCCTGTGAGCCAAGTTTGGTCCGATTCTGAGACCGTTGATCGGGATGCTATTTTGGCGGGCCCACAATCCCACTCAACGGGCGATTTTGTGCACAACCCACCGGAATCTAAAATTGGACAAACCGTTGGGTTCATCTCCTCAAAACAAATTCGTAGACATATAGTTTGACGACTTTAGAGACTGTAGGTTCTGGCGCATATTTCGGTGCAAAGCGGGTCCAACGGCGGAAATCGTTTTGACCTAAAATTACGATTTTGCCCCTGTTCCAGAATTTAACTTTTGGACAGGCATTTCCTAGATATATCTTTTATTCCAAACTCGTTCGTGATGTTTGTTGCAGCATCCGGAGTCATCTGCGGGATTTGGCTTTTATTGCTTGTTTATTTTGCCGGTTCGAGCTACTGGATTATTTCCTTTTGCACATAACCTCAGGCAAGATACCTTGCCATCTTTACTACTTACATTTAGTTGCATTTTATTTTGTTTATTGTATCTATATTCCTTGTTTATTATTTTCTTTTTGCTTGTGGACCTAGAGTTAAGAGACTTCCGTCAATAGGATGCATGTCATTAACTTTGTCACGATTGTATCACGAGTTGTGTGTGAGTTGTGAGTATCATGTAGTGGTCACTTGTGTGTTGGCTGATCACCCGTGCGCATGCGTAGGAATAACTGTCAATAGATGCATGTTAGAAGACTTGACAGTTATCTATTATAAACCCGTGTTGTGAAAATGACACGTGTTGGTGTGTCGTGGTTACGATGCATGTATAGTATCATTGGAGGGAGGGGACAGCTACTAGCGTAGGGGCTATATTTACTTTTTTACACATTTATGGGTGATAGTGACTCGGATGAGCACTACGTGCTGCCCGGCCGATAGTGTCTCGGATGAGCGCTACTTGACGGCCACTCTTTATTACTTGCTTGCGTGAATCCGTTACAGCCCCTGCGTAGAACGTTGTCCTCCAAATGCATATCACTTAGATGGTTAGGAACCCTGTTGTGTTGTAGTTTATAGTATTTTTACTTATACAATTATAATGGTATGTTCTTCCTGTATCTTGCTACGTCCCTCTAAGGACCTGGTTATCTCTTCAGGTGTGTACTTTCATGGTTACTGCAGGTGTTCTAGCCAAGATTGTGGGCGTCTCCATTTCTTCGAAGATGATCGCTCTTGGTTCGTCTTGATATTTTCATGGATCATTTTCTTGTATACTTTATCTCATTTTGATAGTTGGTAGTGGACTTTGTCTCCGCCCAACGAATGTACCATAAATATTCAAGTTGATTTTATACTATTATTCTTTTCATTGTGGATGAGATTTAGTTTGTCTTGGATTACTACATTTTACAGCTTATGTATACATACAAGGTTTCCATATATTGGAGTGTGCTTCGTATGTATGCAGCTGGCATGGTACGTATCTGGTCCCAAGTATTTTGGGACTGGAGCGTTACATGTTTTTGTGGTGGCCCATGCAGGTCGAGTTTGTCACTTCGGTTACGTACTTGTACCGATGTAAGCCTGCAACATAGGATTAGAATATAGGAATCTCATCCATACAGCTTGACCTCTTCCCTTGGCTTCAAATTTTGAACTCTCGTTCGACTTCCTTGAATTGTATCTTGCTTGATTCCTTTCTACGGTTGATTCTTATTTTCGTGCTTAGTTTCAACTAGGAAGATGACTACACTAGTATATGCTCATAGGTGAAACACATATGGCTAGAACGGTTATATTGGCAATTGGAATACATTCAAGACTCTAATTGAGTTAAAAAGGCTTTTTAGTGTGATTTAATGATTAGTAATTGGTAAAGTAGGATATTACCACGGAAAGTTATAACCTTAAGATTTCTAAAAGTAAACACCAGAAGATTTATAGAATTTTATACTTGGTTTAGGAAATTGATTGATTTTCAAGATTTGATATTTATGATTTATTGGGTTATAGTTGTACATCCTTGCACAAGTATAAAATTGATTTGCTTTTCGAGTTGTGATATTTATGAGTTTTGGGTGATAGATATACATCTTTGAACAAATATAAAATTATTTGATTTTTGAGCTTTGATGTTTATGATTTATTGGATTATAGTTATACACATTTGAACAGTTATAAATTTGGATTGAAAATGATCTTAGATTTTAAATGTGGCAGTATAAATTATTTAAATTTGAATCATACAACTTGCAATTTTATGTCTAGTAAATTTTGAATTTTAAATGGAAGTAATGATGGTGAATTTTGGTTTAAATATTTGAAAGTTATGAAAATAATTTTTGAGATTTTCCTTTATTGTGTCCTATGATTTGGGATTTACAAATCTATTTAGATTTTGGTTTTCTTAAAATTGTGAATTTGGATATCAAATTTCGTAAAAAAAAATTATATGATTTTATGACTGATAAGATTATTTGAAAATTTAGTTTAATGAGGGATTGCTAATATTAAAATTTTTGGGAGAATTTGGAAGGATGTGATGGAAAGTTATTTTGATTGATTAAAGGAAGTTACCATTAAAAAGTTGTGATTTTGTTGGAATAACTTAGCATGAATAGAAGTTAAAATTTATGAGAGCATTGAGCTTAATTTTTTGAGATTGCTTTTAGTATGCTAAGAGTTTTATTATGAGTTATTTAAAAATTTTAGAGTGTTAAATTTTTGATTGATTGTGAAATTTTTATGGATTCGTAAATTATGAACTCTTGAGTTAAATAGTTGAATTTAAACGTTAATTTTGGAAAAGGTTAGTAGTAACGTGATAAAAAAATTTGCTTTGAGATTTATGGGAGTGATTTAAATTTTTATGATGAAATTGAACGACTTGCAGTGAATACAATTTTTGGTGGTTTATTTTTGAAAGTTTATTTTTGAAACTTTTGGAGGAACTTGAGTTAAAATTTTAATGGTAGGCCATCAAGATAGCTCTAATAAGATAGGTGTACTCCACACTAATTGCCATGTCACTCATGACCATGATAGTAGTATATACACCAGTGTTGTTAGTCATCTATCCAGCTATGTGACTGTATTTTCGCCTCGGCTTACTCGACCTTCCTTCAATTCTAGATCTTTTAATTGCGACCTTCTAACCCATTTGCAATTTGAATAATGATATAATGGTCCTTAACTGTATTCATCTAGAAGACTATCTTCTCACAGGAATTGTGTTCCTAAATTATTTTTATTGATTCTTTAATTAATTTTATTTCATGCTTTAACTTGATCTTCTTTATTTTTGTGCATTAATTATCACCTCGTAAACTCCCACCTTCTATATTCGATCTTTTGGCGTCCCTTACCGTGACTTGGATAATTGGAGCACAACACTAGACTTTTCCTTCCAACAAATTTTATATGTAAGATCTAGACAAGTCCACCTTCATGTAGATACATCATGTCCCACTAGAACACGCACTACAAGAAAAAACTCCTTTTACAACGTTGCAAATAAGTTGTAAAAGGTCTTTTACAACGTTTAATAAAAGGTTGTTATATCCAGGGTTGTAAAAGGAGGGTTATCTTCCACAATGTTTGTTTGAACATTGTAAAAACGTTGTAGAAGTTCTACCAACAACAATTTACAAACATTGTTGAAATATATAAAATATGACAAAACCTTTCAACGACATTTGACAAGTATTGTAAAAGTACTTTTTAAAACGTATTATAGTTGTTGTAAATATAATTTCAACAACGTTCTGCAATTATGGTAAGAACAATATCTACCACGTTCAGTAAACATTGTACATAAATTTTCTACAACAGTATACAAACATTGTAAAAATAGTTTGTACAACTTTCTACAAATGTTGTATATTTTATTTAATCATATTTTCCAAATGTTGTAATATATATTTGTATGTTGTAATTATAACATCGACAATGATTTAAAATTATTGTAAATAAAGTTTACAATGTTTAGAAATGTTGTTAAAATGTTATCTTACAACAATTTTGAAACGTTGTTGATAAAAAGAGTTTATACAACTTTTACAAAATGTTGTATATTTTATTCAATCATGTTTGTCAAACATTGTAACAAATATTTGTATGTTGTAATTATAATATCAACAATAATTTAAAAGTATTGTAAATAAATTTTTACAATGTTTAGAAACGTTGTTAAAATATTATCTTATAACAGTTTTGAAACATTGTTAATTATGTTTCCATTTAAAAAAAATAAAATTTACAAAAAAAATATTTAATCCATAATTATAATACTAATAGAAATACACAAATAGAAATACAAATACATTATTCTAATTTTTGCTCATGTTGTCGTTGTTGTTGCTGCTGCTGCTACCGCTACTGCTGTTGCTACCATTGTTGTTGCTATCGCTGCTGCTATTGTTTTTATCACTTTCTCAGCAACTCCACCACCAAGCATATCAAAATGAAGATACTAGACTGTAGGCACGCTATGACAATGTATAGTTGATATCAAAACATATTTTTACCAAAGAATGAGAAAATGCACATAAATTTGAATGTCATCTATGACATCTTACTATGTCAATTAAGACTACAAGCTATCATCATTTAACATAAGAAAATACCAATATATGAATTTTTTGTTACCATGAAAGATACACATGGCGGAAATAGAAGAATAGAATAAGTATATATGTGCTAGTAGCAATCTTGTATAACACTAAACATTCAACATCAGAAAAACTATGTTCCTATGGGAGTCCTTTATATTCTACTTGATAAACTTGCTCAGACTACAAATTAAATCAATCATTCTTCTTCCAAGATTTCTTAATCGTTGAACATACTTTTGTGTGAGGTACAAAGATATAATGAAAAGAAAGCTTTACCTGAAATAGTTTAAAATGTTTAGGAGCTTTTAGCACATCTAATGATGTTGTTGAGTTTGCAAATACAGAAGTGAGACTCTCACTAATAATTTTATCGATATCCTTGGTAGTATAAGGTTGCTCATTTAAAAATTCCTGCATAATGAAATAAAATTTTAGCACAACAGATATAAAAGTATACTGCATATACTTGCAAGATACAAAGCATGGGATTTTCGATAACTAGGAAGAGAAACTATTGTCAAGAGAAAATTTCTACGGTGATGGTACGTGTAACAAAAACAAAAAAATCAGAATGTGGTACTCCTTATGGAATATGATGTAGGCATCTTCAGAACACTTAAGGTGGAATGATATATGTTAATTGAGAATGTGGGATACCTTTTCCGATATGTATATATGCATACATTATGTATTGACGCTAAACTTGAGGAAGGTAGTTAAAATAAATGCAATGAAACTATACTGGGCATAATAAGACTAGACAAGCTTCTAGAAAAAATGTGAAAGTTAAATTTAAACGGATGGTAATGGACTTACTAAAATTAGAAAATCAATATAGTAGGTGGAATTCAAGAAAACTATATTTATCCTTGTATACTCTTGCCATGTAGTTCAAAATTTGCATAGCCAAAGATAAATACTCGAAAATCAGTGATCTTGTATAATCAGAGTCCCTGCTTATGTTAACTAGAAGAAACATAAAAGTTGACATGTTTAGTAAGCAGTTTATATATGTGGAATAGAGACAGATTTTAAATGAATGCAATAATATAAGACACTAAAGCCAGATGAAGCATCAAGCGAAACTTGTAGCCATAGGAGAACAGTAGAAAAGTCCATCTATCTGATAGATTATACCACCTAATATGAGGAACCAATACCCTTCCCCTTCCAAAAGGGTAAGCATGTTCAACATAATGATGCCAAATATATGGAAGCAATTTGTGGGATATTGCAAGGGATTAAGAAAATTATCTTTTCATGTTGTGGTGATAGTATCTGAAACCAAATCAAAATTTAAAAGGAAACATATTAGACTATAAAGCAGTTTCCTAGGAAAGCAACAAATTCTATGTTTCATTCAACGGCCAAGACGACAACATAATAGTTGAAGCCACCATAAAAAATGACTGCAACTGAGAAACGAGCAGAATCTTACACAAGAAAGAACAGGATCAGGAGAATGTGTATAGTATAATAGCGGGGCACCAAGACGAGGTTTGAACTTTTTCTTTCCATTGTCCAGCTGCCAGACTACAAGAACCCCTTCTCTTCCACCTAAACAAATCAATTAAGATTTATAAACCAAAATGTACCAACCGAATCTATATTAGAACTAGTTTTATTTGAATTGAAGTGTATAAAAGAAAAGTAACTTCAGCACTGAAAAACAATTACAAAAAACATTTCATGTGAAGGAATGAAGAAACAAGAAGATCAATGAAAAACATGTCAATGGCAAATACAATATATAGCCATATATGACGACTGTATTACTACAAGTAACTTTGAGCTATAGGCATATACTGCAAATTATTACAAATAACTTACTATCTGAGTATAAATAAGCACCATCAGAAGAGAAAAAAGAACCAGCACTTCACTTGGGTGCCAATGCCATGTTGGGCACGAATCAGCATCGTCGTCGTCCCTCACACCAGGCCGCCCATCCTCATTTTTATCCTCCATCTCTCTCTTTTATCTGAGAAATTTCTGTTTCCAAAACCCCTCCATATCAAAATCCTCCCTGTTACATCACCTCCAGCAACAATTCTTTTAGTTGGGTGGAAAGCAAGGGCACTTAAATTCTTAGTGTGGTGCAATTTAATCTTCCTAATATCATTAAACTTCGTATCTTTTGCAGGGATCCTCCATATATGAAGTTTTCGCTTGTTACTTATACCCAAAAATTCTCCAGAGTTCCCCATGGTTATCAACTCTGGTTTGCGGGTCTATAAATAAAAAGAAACAAATCAGATAGCCATTGAAATTCATAACAAGTAAAAGAAATGCAGCCTGACTAATCGTTTGGAGCCAAAGGTTAACTGAAACTGTGATGACAGTGTATGACAAAGTCATCCATGTCAAACTGTAAACAGATACTGAAGTATTTCCCAATACCCCACAATTAACTGAATATTCAGTTTAACCACAAGTATAAAGCTTAACCACAAGTATAAAGCTTTTATCCCCACTACCTCCAGGTTGGCTTTATATCTGTAGTTTGAATATGGAGTTTGAGCATTCAATCCCAATCAAAGATTAAAGAGAGATAGTGAGACTAAGAATAGCTATTAGCTAAGCACAAGAAAGTACAACATTCAGTCAAAATGACTATAAATGAAAACTGTGAAGAGGAAAAGTATGTGTCCATGTTTTATCCTACCTCAGCCAATAATCCTCCAACACGTCATGAATTGGTTAAGTTGTACATCTGAATTTGCCCGCGTAACGCTTTGTGCTGCTCAGCTGGTTTGTGTATATCTTCAATAAATATAAACGCGTATAGTGTAGAAATTTTCCCATCGCTCTCAACTGGAAGACTTGATAAGTGGGGAATCACCTGCAAGAATACCAATTTAAAGACCAGCTCAAAGTCCCAATAAACACTACCTCAAGATACCATGTAAAGGTTAGACAATTTCCATGGACAAGAATACGACATGACACGTTAGGACAGGACACCGATTATTGAGTGGCATAGTTATTTTGGAGTGTCTACAGCACGCCTCATACGTGTCCAAAACAACAAGATGCGGAAACGGCACCAATTTTTTAGCGTCATTTTTTCGTAGTTCCTAATACGACGACAATAACCTTCTTTGCAGATGAGTCGTGTTCTTTCCGCAAATCAAATGTATGTTAACGGCAATAACCAGATGGTAATAGCTCAAATTAGTGTGCTAATTCACATATCATTATGTCTTTTGTGAATTTAAATCAAATTATGAATAGAACTTCGCTGGGATTGTCTCAGCTTCATAAAAGGCCGAGCTTGAACATGAAAATGAGCTGATTTCCTTAAAGAGTCGAGCTTGAAGCTCGATTCTTCAGCTCGCAAACAAGCTCCACTTGCAAAGTTTGAAGAGTAATTGACTTGGTTCAACAATAATAACCTGACTAGGACAGACTCCACTTGCCAAACTCGAGTTGAAGAATAAGTTCAAGTGAAGTATTCCACTCACCATAAAGAATATGGGCAGCCTAACCTTAAACTTCTTGACGAGCTTCGACGTCGCAAAGTCCCAGTAGCATATCGTTCCGTCGAGCGACGAGGTCCATGTCCTTAACATCATCAGGAACTCTAGAAAAAAAAGATTTGCAATATGTGCATCTGTAACATCCATGTCCTTAACATCATCAGGGCCATACATTGAAAGCTCCCCAACATCGAACCCTGAAAATAATCCTAATAACAAAGAAACCATTAACCCTAAAAACAATCATTAACCCTAAAAACAAAGAAACCGTTAACCCAAAAACAATCATTCTATAACAATAATCCTAATAACAAAGAAATCATTAACCCTAAAAACAATAATTCTATAACAATAATCCTAATAACAAAGAAATTATTAACCCTAAAAACAATCATTCTATAACAATAATCCTAATAACAAAGAAATCATTAACCCCTAAAAACAATAATTCTATAATAGATTTAAAAAGCAAAATAAAAAATAGATAGAGCATAGAAGCAAACCCGCAGAAAAATATTAAAAAAAGTGAAAAATACATTAAAAAAAGGGGTTAGGTTTTCAAACATACCGGTGCCGGCGGGTAGGATCTTCTCTCCCTGGACGAAGGACTTGATAAGCAGCTGTAAAACAAAAACAAAATATTAGAGAAGAAAATAATTTGAAGAGAGGAGGGAATACAAAATAGAGAAGTAGAAGAAGAAGGAGAATCACTGACCTAGATAACCGAGGAGGAGGAGAGCAGCCCTTTGATACCGAGAAGGAGAGGAGGAGAACGGCAGTAAACCGATGGAGGGAGAGGAGAAATTTTAGAGGGGGTGGGGGGAAATATTTTAGAGGGGGCAGGGGCTTTCGTTCCTTTTATTAGTTGGGAGTAGGAAAAGTTTAGAAGGGGGAAAATATTTTAGAAGGGGGAAAAATATTTGGAGAGAAAAAAGTAGCGCACAACAGAAAAAATTATACCTACTTTCTATTTCTGCTGACCAAGTCCAACAAATATTTATACTTATTAAATTATTATTATTTTATTAAATTTATTTAGTATAAAAATATTTTATTATTAGTGACGGAAAAAGGAGTACTAAATATTTATCTCAAAGCAACTAAAATATTTAGTGTATTTTTTATTTAATGATCACAAATTCTAAATAATTTCTCATAAATTTGGAATCACTATAAACCCTAAATAAAATAAAGAAATGAAGGCATGAGTAACCTCTAATCGAGACAGAGAACAGAAAAAGAAGAAAACGTGAGAGATAATACAGACTAGTTGTATTCGGTTTCTAGATTCGGGTTCGGATTAGAATTAATACATACATGATCGTTCTCTATATTAAATACGGCTTAGAATGGTTAAAAATGTGTTTTCCGAATAGTATATATATTTCACTTATTAATACATAAAAATTTAAAAAATAACTATTGTATATGTTTTCTTCTTATGTAGTTGTTGAAAAAAATTAAAATAACATGAAAATATAATAATATGTTCAACATTAAATTTATATTTAAACTAACTGCATCGTATTATCTAATTAAACACATAACAAAGATTCAAAAAATATATTTATAATAAATCATAATTAAAATATATTTAAATTATATTTAGAATATTATAATACAAATTAAATCTTTATCTATTTTATAAAATAATATCATAGATTATTTGTATACGTGCAATGTACCTAAACTAGATTAGTGTGAGTCTTTTTTTTATACTTTAGGTAAGTTATTGTTTTGCTAGACGAAAAGTGATCATATCTGACAAAATTACAGTATGACCTTTTTTCTACATTTCAGCACTTACTGGAGTTTATACAGAATATCGCATGAAGAACAATGATAGCCTTTACTAATATAATGTATGTGTACTCATATGTTTTAGTTGCTTCAAAGCCAACTATCATCAATAGGTTTTAATTGTATCAGAGGGAAAGATGCTGGATTGGCAGCTGTCATTTGTTGAAATTACAAGAGGTAGCTACCAATGTCGAACTTTAAATTTGAGTCCTGAGACAAACTCTAATACCATGTTTGGTATGCGCTATTTTTTTTATTCCCGAAAAAATTTAGGGTGGAAATCTATTACCATGTTTGTTTGGGCTATGAAAATTTATTCCCGGAGGTTAAAAATATCCGGATAAATAGTTTACCCATAAGACATGGAAATCCTATCCCTTAAGAATAGGTGGGTATTTTTCTTTTGTTCGGGCCAAAAAAAAAATTTGTTTGAATTTTTTTCTACTTTTTTGATCATTTTTTCGGTTTTTGCCCTTTTTTTGTTGTTTTTGTCTTTTTTGTCGTTTTTTGGTCATTTTTGTCAGTTTTTATCAACTTTTTTGCTTTTTGTCATTTTTAGTCCTTTTTGTCGTTTTTTTGATATTTTTGTCGTTTTTTGATATTTTGTCGTTTTTCATCGTTTTTACCGGTTTTTGTCATTTTTGGCTTTTTTGTCATTTTTAGTAGTTTTCTTTTATTTTTTGTCTCTTTTTTGTCGTTTGTTATCTTTTTTTTGTTATCTTTTGTCGTTTTTATCCTTTTTCTCTTTTTACCGGTTTTTGTCCTTTTTTTGTCATTTTTGTTGTTTTTTGTCTTTTTTTTTGTTTTTGTCGTTTTTTGTTGTTTTGGTCATTTTTTGTTGATTTTGTCTCTTTTTTGTCTTTTTAAGTCGATTTTGTCATTTTTTTGTCGTTTTGTTGCTTTTTGTCATTTTTGTCTCTCTTTTTTTGTTTGTCATTTTTCGTCTCATTTTATCTTTTTTTGTCGTTTTTTACTAGTCATTTGTCGTTTTTTGTTGTCTTTTGTCGTTTTTGTTGTTATTTTTTGACATTTTTGTCGTTTTTTGTTGTTTTTTGTCGTTTTTGTCTTTTTTGTCGTTTTTTGTAAAAATTGTCCTTTTTGTCATTTTTTTTGTCTTTTGTTCTTTTTTTGGTTTTTTTCATTTTTCTATATTTTTTTTGTTTTTGTTATTTTTTGGTCTTTTTATCGTTTTTGTTGTTTTCTGTCATTTTTGTCGCTTTCGTTATTTTTTGGTCTTCTTTTTATCATTTTTTGTTGTTTTTTGGATTTTTGGTCTTTTTTTTATTTTGTCGTTTTAGTCTTTTTTTGGCCTTTTTGTCTTTTTCTTTTTTTATATCTTGGTCGAGTTTTTTTTCGTTTTTAATCGTTTTTTTTTTCTTTTTTTCCTTTCCTTTTTTGACGTTTTTCGTTTTTTGTTTTTTTCTTCATTTTTTTTTCATTTTTTAGTTTTTTTTTATCATTTTTATTTTTTTCCCGGGAATGTTTATATAGTCACCAAACCCAAACATGGGAATGTAATTTTCCAGAAAATTTAATTCCTTGGAATTTGATTCCCGGGAATATAGAATTCTCGGCTATATAGTGTTCCGCATACCAAACGCCCCCTAAAAGTTGTGCCCTCAAGGCTTAATGCTCATACAAATTTTTTTATGGACAATAATAAAATATTATTATCAACACAAAATTTAAGAAAAAATAATAAACAAATATAATATCCAAAATAATATATTTTATAATGAAATACTAATAAAATTGAAGATATTCCATGCAAAAAAATTAAGGTTCTAAACAAATAAATAACTAATAATGTTTCAAATAATTCTTATAAAAATAATAAAAAATTTAATAATTGTAACTTGTTTCTATTGTTCAATTAAATCCAACAGGACACACACACACAGAGAGAGAGAGAGAGAGAGAGAGTGAGAGGATGTTGACAACGACGGAAGGAAAAAAAGGGGATTGGCAGCGACTAAAGGGTATAAGAAGATTTGCAGCATCATAATGTTAGATCAGCAACAGAAGGGAAGAGGATTTAATTTTGACAGCACTAATTTTTTTCTTCATTCTGACTAACTGATTTGTCTTTTGATAATATAATATATGACATTTAGATATTCTAAAATTTTGGGCTTGAGGCACCCGCTCCGGCTACGGTAACTACCGCATTTCAAAATTTTGAGTTATTTTCAAGCAAATTTCTAAACAAATTCATAATATTATTTAGTTGATGCACTTATAAGATCTTAAAGGGAACCCAAAAAGTAAATTGAGCAAACTGATAGAATTGAAATCTCCAATCCTTGTATACACTTTATGGGGAGTAGGATATTTGCATAGTAAGTTATACATATGCCAATATCAAAACATAATTCTTGAACCAACATGAGAAAATCAAGATTGGGACCAACAAGAATAATATAAAAATATTAAACAATTATCAAAGTTAATTGAACAAAAAAGACAAACAATCAAGGGTGTAAAAACAAAGTAAGTTGTAAAAACATGTAAATAAAAAAACTTATTTATCTCGATGATTACGCTTTAAAAGTTCTAATATTTGTTAGATATTTTTAATAATTCATTAATTGAATATATGACACACCCTAAGCTAAAGCATCATTTTAAATAGTAAACTAGAGGTGGAGGAGAGCTGATTTTTACAAGAAAAAATATTATAACAAGCAAGAAGCGAGGGAAGGGATTGATGCAAGAAGTATATATATTAGGTCTGTCTTTCGAAACCGTTGAAGGGATTGTTCAACATGTGACAGATCTATTTAACCATGAACTGCTACCAAGTGAGGTATTGACCTAATAAGACCAACTTTTCGAATAATAGTATCCTAGAAATATTTTAAAGATATATTTACAACGTTGTCTATATATTGTAAAAAACACGTATTTTACAACATTTTATAAAAGTTGTTAAATAAAACCCTTTTATAATGTTTCATAAACATTGCAAAATGATATTACATATACAACGTTTATATAACGTGGTAAAATAAAATTAATTTTACAACATTAAACAAACATTGTGCAATAAAACAATGTACAACTATTGTTAAACGTTGTTGAATATGACATTTTTACAATATTTTAAATACATTGTTAAAATTAGTAACTTTGGTAACAATAAATAACCGTTGTCAAAATTAATAAATGTTACAATGTTAATAAAATGTTGTTAAAAATAATAATACACAACTTTTGTGAATGACCATTGTAGAAGCCTTAACGTTTGAATGTAAAACGTTGTTTGTACATGTATTTTATAATTTTTTTACAATAAAGGTTGTAGAAGACCCCCATTTTTTACAACATTTTTAGGAAATGTTGTAGATGGAACGTTGTAAAAGGGGATTTTTCTTGTAGTGATGCACGTCTCCTTGTACACTATTTTTATGATATGACCTTCTGATCAAAATGGCTAAACTATAACCTTTACCATGATACCGATATATTTTTGACCACGGATAGGGATTCCATCTCGACTCAATTCTTTCGACCGATATGTGATTTTGTTCTACTTAATTTCGTAAATACTTAAATTTGTGCTTTATCTTAATTGCTTGACCCATTGTCCCATCACACTACTAGCTTAACTCTTGTAAGTTGGGTAGAATACCGCACCACCTAACAAACCTTTTTTTCTTGTGAACCACATTACTAAATTCACTTAGACAATAAATTCAGAGGACCCTACCTTATCTAGTCTACCAAGCCATAAATGAAGAAATACTGGGACAACTATATAGGCCCAAACTTCGGGCGAGCCTTGATTTTAAAAGATCTGGGACTATTTAAAATTTCCTTCATCAGTACCTCCCTTGCTCATATTTTGACTATCTCACGCTGCTAACGTAGCTTCAGTTTTGCAAGCTTATTTCGTTATCAAGCTTGATCATGACATATTTTATTGGGTGCACACACTAACATATTGTCTAATCAGAACCGGTGCATGATGGTCTGATCAACCTATTGCACTTTGGTTCGCTCACATATTATTCTACGTGGATGGAGACATAGTAAACTTGCCTTAGAGTCTCATCCGCGACAGCCTTAACAATTCTCTTTTGAATTATTTTTGCCGTCTATGAACCCCGCAATTCGTACTCAATATATAACACCGTCTTTGAAACCTTTGTTGTTCTTGTCTTTCACTTATTTTGGAAAGATAAGGCACTGTACTTGCTAGATAGACTCAAGGTATCATCTTTGGTTGCCCAATCGGTTTATTATACACAAATGTAGATAGCCACTGACCGACTCATGTGGCTGAATTCTCGCCTTTAACTACCCCTCATTCTTCAACTCTAGAATTATTATCGTGTCCTTCTAATTGTTCTTGAGCACTCGAGAATGATTCTAATCATTCACTTAAATCAAACTCTCAATCGAGGCGATTAGTCTCCAGTCTCTCTCTAGGAACCATATCTCCCAAAAGTCTAAATTATTCTCTTTGATCTACTCAATTCCTTATTACTCTCCAAATTGGATATTCAAATTTTGTTACATTCATTAGCAACCCTTATTCAATTCCCTAATCATGATATATTTTTGTATGTATTGACTCCAAAATTTTCTATTGCATGGTAGTGTTGAACCCCGTTTTATCGCCTCCTCCAAAATTTAATTATATTTTTGTATTGATGAACTCTTCCTATCCCCAAACCCTATCTATCCTATTATTCCTAAATTTCGAGGACAAAATTCTTGTAAGTTGGGTAGGATGTAAAACCCATATTATTTATTTATTTTTTTTATTATTTTATTAGACTTAAAAATGCATTTATACAATTTATGGTTATATTTTTTTTTTTGATGACCCGGTTTGGCTAATTCAGTCCGAACAGGGCCCGAACCGAATTTAAGCCCATGTGAGCATGTGGGATGACTAAGGTGACCATATAGAAATATTTTGTGTATGTACAAATATTTTTAAATTATTTTTAGAACTTGTTGAATATTTATCGACTTTGGGTACAAAAATCTATATTTTATTAATAAATAATATTTTATTAATAAAATAATATTTTATTAATAAAATAATATTTTATTAATAAAATAATATTTTATAAAACTTTACAATTTCTAGACTCGGATGAGGGTGTACGGTATGAGTTCACTCATTGGGACGATTTTATTAATTTATTATTATTAAAGTTATTTTTGGAGATTTATTAAACATGTTTATTCTATTTAAATATTATTATTAATATGTTGAGTTGGTTTATTGTGAATAGAATTTATATATATATGTAGATATATTTAAATATACTAAATATTTGGATATGTGTCATTTAAAGTGTTATTTGGATTTAGATAGATTTTTGGTTATATATAGTTATATATATAAAAGTTTTAAAGAATAAGAAAAAGAAAAAAAAAGGGAAAAAAAAGAAAAAAAACAAAGCCAACCCACCCACATAAAGTGGGCGGGCCCCTCCCCACCCAAAATTTTTGTACAGTAGCAAAGCTCACGAATTTGAACCCAACCCGTGAGATTTCCCTAAAACTAAACTTATTACTATTAGGTTTTGGCTAGGAGTGGATATAAATACATCTTTTTCCACAAACCTCAAAACCCTAGACTTCCAAAACGAAAGTTGCTGTTGATCATACCCTCTTCGCCTACGAGTTCGTTTCACCAGCGACGGAGTTTTGTGCGCGACGAACGGAGCATCGAAAGTCAGCCCCTCGTCATCCACGTAGCAGTTTTCCCACTCAAGGTACCCTACTTCCCGATGACGTAACTTTTTACTCGTACAACCGATTTTCGATCCGTAAGATTTTTTGGAAAGTAGACTTGACCCTCTTCGAGATCCTCTAGGTGGATTTCGACATGGCCATCCAACTTGCTCGAAAAATCGAGACGAAGTTGGAGAAAAACCACTTTTCTGGAATATTAAAAAACTGTTGGAAAACATCAACTTGTCGGCCACTTTTCTCGCTGTCCATTAAAGTTTCATAAAAACTAATTAAAGACAGTCAAAGACAATATAACCGAGATTGTAACGCACCTTCTGGATTCACTTTTCATTTAGTATGTAGAAAGTTACACGTTGTTAAAGTTTCACTAAAAATTGTAAATTCTGTTTTCAAAAAGTGGAAAAACACCAGATACGACGTGCGCCCCGACAAACCGGGCGAAGTGGTCGCACACTATATGCATCAAAAGGCGCGTATGGATATTGTCGACGTGTGGGAACTGACGGAACCCGATTTCGTTGCATGTGCGCGACGAAATCAGTGCGTATCCGTCGAGATACCCCGTATCGACCCTTTGCAAACTAAGTCACAACTTTGTGCACGCTCATCATATCGCGATGAAACTTGCGCCATTGGACTCGAAATATTTTTTTGGTCCTGTGAGCCAAGTCTGGTCCGATTCTGAGACCGTTGATCGGGATGCTATTTTGGCGGGCCCACAATCCCACTCAATGGGCAATTTTGTGCACAACCCACCGGAATCCAAAATTGGACATACCGGTGGGTTCGTCTCCTCAAAACAAATTCGTAGACATATAATTTGACGACTTTAGAGAGCATAGGTTCTGGCGCGTATTTCGGTGCAAAGCGGGTCCAACGGCGGACATCATTTTGACCCAAAATTACGATTTTGCCCCTATTCCAGAATTTAACTTTTGGACAGGCGTTTTCTAGACATATCTTTTATTCCAAACTCGTTCGTGATGTTTGTTGCAGCATCCGGAGTCATCTGCGGGATTTGGCTTTTATTGCTTGTTTATTTTGCCGGTTCGAGCTACTGGATTATTTCCTTTTGCATATAACCTCAGGCAAGATACCTTGCCATCTTTACTGCTTACATTTAGTTGCATTTTATTTCGTTTATTGTATCTATATTTCTTGTTTATTATTTTGTTTTTGCTTGTGGACCTAGAGTTAAGAGACTTCCGTCAATAGGATACATGTCATTGGCTTTGTCACGATTGTATCACGAGTTGTGTGTGAGTTGTAAGTATCATGTAGTGGTCACTTGCGTGTTGGCTGATCACTCGTGCGCATGCGTAGGAATAACTGTCAACAGATGCATGTTAGAAGACTTGACAGTTATCTATTATAAACCCGTGTTGTGGAAATGACACGTGTTGGTGTGTCGTGGTTACGATGCATGTATAGTATCATTGGGGGGAGGGGACAGCTACTAGCGTAGGGGCTATATTTACTTTTTTACACATTTATGGATGATAGTGACTCGGATGAGCACTACGTGCTACCCGGCCGATAGTGTCTCGGATGAGCGCTACTTGATGACCACTCTTTATTACTTGCTTGCGTGAATCCGTTACAGCCCCTGCGTAGAACGTTGTCCTCCAAATGCATATCACTTAGATGGTTAGGAACCCTGTTGTGTTGTAGTTTATAGTATTTTTACTTATACAGTTATAATGGCATGTTCTTCCTGTATCTTGCTACGTTCCTCTGAGGACCTGGTTATCTCTCCAGGTGTGTGCTTTCATGGTTACTGCAGGTGTTCTAGCCAAGATTGTGGGCGTCTCTATTTCTTCGAAGATGATCGCTCTTGGTTCGTCTTGATATTTTCATGGATCATTTTCTTGTATACTTTATCTTATTTTGATAGTTGGTAGTGGACCTTGTCTCCTCCCAACGAATGTACCATAAATATTCAAGTTGATTTTATACTATTATTCTTTTCATTGTGGATGAGATTTAGTTTGTCTTGGATTACTATATTTTATAGCTTATGTATACATACAAGGTTTCCATATATTGGAGTGTGCTTCGTATGTATGCAGCTGGCATGGTACGTATCTGGTCCCAAGTATTTTGGGACTGGGGTGTTACACTGTCTCGACTACATAAGGACCTTCCTATTTTGCTTAGAATTTCCCTTTGCTCTTATGAGTCATCACCATCGATCTTCAGACTGCTAGAACTAGCTTACCGACTTTGAATACCCTTTCTTTAACTTTACGATTGAAAGCTCGAAATATACGGGCTTGATATAGCTCAATGTGTTGTTGCGCTTGAAAATGCTTCTCATCCAATCCTTCAAGTTCTTGGAGTCGTAAGCGATCATTATTCTTTGAGGTTAGCTCATTAGCAACGGCTATTCTAAGAGATGGAATCTGCATTTCCAGTGGAAGAACAGCCTCACATCCGTAAACTAGTGAGAATGGTGTAAAACCAGTAGGAGTTCGGACTGTCGTTTGGTAGGCCCATAAATATTCTCCAAGTTTCTCGTTTCAATCACGTTTATTAGAATGAAGAAACTTTTTGAGAAGTTTAATGATTGTCTTGTTGAAAGCTTCGGCCAAACCATTAGCAGCTGGATTGTAAGTCGTAGAAGCTATGTTCTGGTTCGATTCTTATCACAAAATCGATAAAATGCCTGACTGGCAAATTGGGGTACATTGTCATGGATTATCCTTCGGAGAATCCCAAAACGGTAAATGACATGGTGTTTAATGAAGCTAACCACATTAGATGTTTTTACTTCAACAAGGGGAACCGCTTCCGCCCATTTAGAGAAATAATCCGTTATGGCCAGGATAAACCGATGTCCTTTAATAGAAGGAGGATTAATCGGACCAATAATATCCATGCCCCAAGCTTCGAAGGACCAAGAAGCTGTTGTAGGATATAAGAATTCATATGGTTGATGAATAAAATCGGCATGAATCTGACATACTTTACACCGTCTAGCATAATCCACAGCATCTGCTAGCATGGAAGGCCAATAATACCCCATTCTTCGAATACGGTCCTGTAATTTCGGACCCGGTTGATGAGCACCGCAGACACCATCATGAGCTTCACGGAGTGTTTACTTAGCTTCACTCTCAGAGAGACAATGCAGCAAAAGTCCGTCATAAGAACGACGATATAACATATGCAAAGAAGAATCATAGTAGAATCAAAATGATCGTCTTTTGATTGATGCAGCTTCTTTTGGATCTTCAGGTAAAATCCCATGGACCGCATAAGCAATAAATGGACTTCTCCAATCCCTTTGTTGAGAACTTGATTATGTAGTATAACTCTGTTCTTTATGCAAATTATTCTTGACACAGAATAGATCTCTATCTAACAAAGTAATGGTATTTTATCTTCTGATTGGAATAGCTAAGTCTGCAGCTAAACTAGCAAGAGCATCAGCTTCCAAATTTTGAGAACGTAGTACGAATTCAATGAAGAATCCTTTGAATAAAAGGACCAATTCGATTACCACTTGATGATAGGGAACAAGGTCAGGATTTCTGACTTCACATGTCCCTCTGACCTGATTAACAATCAGTTGAGAATCTCCATAAGCTTTCAAGAACTCAATGTCCAATTGTTTTGCTACTTGAAGACCAATTAGCAGAGCATTATATTCTGCCACATTATTGGAACATGGTTCATTAACAGAATAAGTACGGTATATGACCATTT
This sequence comes from Iris pallida, assembly GCA_029216955.1. Taxonomy (NCBI): domain Eukaryota; kingdom Viridiplantae; phylum Streptophyta; class Magnoliopsida; order Asparagales; family Iridaceae; genus Iris; species Iris pallida. The sequence continues at coordinate 77,782 of JANAVB010019755.1, forward strand.
TATCAGGAGAGACCAAGACGATGCCGACTCTGGAAACATATTGCCTTTAGGTCCAACCCACGATGCTCCATCAAAATATAGTTGCCAAATGTCATCCTTCAAAGTCATGTTGCAATCCACGACTTCATCTGGAATATCCTCATATAGCTTAGAGGTTTCAGGTATAGGGTGAGCTGCTAAGAAATTAGCTAATGCTTGACCCTTCACTGATTTTTGGGGTACATAGACCATATCATAAGGAGTAAGCAACATTGCCCAGGTGGCTAACCTGGAGTTAAGAATACTCGGCTTTCTCATCAATACCTGAATAGGATTTATTCTGGATATGACATGAATAGTTTGTCCTGACACGTAATGTCGTGTCTTTTGAACAGCAAAAACCAAGGCCAGACATTCTTTCTCCACAGGAGTATACCAGTGTTCAGCTCCAACCATCATTCGGCTAAGATAATAAATTGCATGTTCATGACCTTTATCACTTTTTTGTGCAAGAAGAGCACCAAGTGAATGATCCAATGCCCGAACATAGAGCAAAAATGGTCTTCCCACCACTGGAGGTACCAGAACAGGTGGATTTGTAAGGTATTGCTTGATGTCATTGAAGGTTTTTTGACATGCTTCATCCCAAACAAATGATACACCTTTCTTTAATAGACGAGAGAAAGGTTGACATCTTCCAGAAAGATTAGATATAAATCTCCTGATATAAGTAATGCGACCTTGGAAGCCACAGAGTTCTTTTAGATTACGTGGAGGACGCATTTTAAGAATTACTTTGATTTTATCAGGATCAACATAGATACCTTGAGAAGTGATGAAAAATCCCAAAAACTTGCCACTGGAAACCCCTAAGAAAGACTTAGTAGGATTCATCTTCAGTTGATGTTGACGCATCAACTCAAATACTGTTTTCAAGTCTTGAATGTGATCATCTTTTAATCGACTTTTGACAGCAATATCATCCATATAACATTCAACTGTTTTTCGTAGATGTTCTTGAAAGATATTGCTCATGGCCCGCTGATACGTAGCACCGGCATTTTTTAGACCAAACGGCATAATGGTATAGTAGTAAACTCCAAGGGGTGTATGGAAAGCGGTATGCTTTTCATCTTCTGGATGCATCTTAATTTGATTGTATCCTGAAAATTCATCCATGAAAGACATGCGTTCAAAACCACATGTATTGTCTATCATGACATCAGTAATCGGAAGTAGAAATTCGTCTTTTGGATAAGCTGCATTAAGATCTCGAAAATCTATACAAACTCGGACTTTTCCATTCTTTTTCATGACAGGTACAATATTGCCAACCCAGTCTGGGTATTGTTTTTCACGAACAAAGCCACATGTGATCAGCTTTTTGACTTCTACTTCAATTGAATCCATCATATCTGGTCAAAAATACCGCTTCTGTTATTTTACAGGTTTGGCATTAGGAAGAATATTGAGTTTATGAGTAGCTACTTTAGGATCTAAACCCGGCATATCCTTATAACTCCATGCAAAGATATCAATATATTCTTTAATCAGCTTTATCAACTCTTCTTTTTCATCTTCAGAAAGGTTTTTACTGATGAATATCGGCTTAGACGTAGTTCCATCTCCAACGTCAATCTGGAAAATTTTACCTTCTGTAGGTGGCTGTCGCTGTTCAAAATGAATCTCCCATTGAGTGTCCATTTGTTGTGCCTAAGGGTCATTTTCAAATGGCTCAGATTCACCATCAGTTTCAACCATGTTGACTGAAAAGACACTCAGATTCAATATACTGGTTTCCTTCAGAATCTGAGGATTGTAAAAAATTGGAAGAAAATTCTTCTTTCATATCTTCTTTATACATGTGGGATGTATCAGATTCAATGAACTGGGTTTTTTTAGAATCTGAGGATTGTGAAGTACTGGAAGAAAATTCTTCTTGTATATCTTCATTAAACATGTGGGATGGACCGTATCCCAACCCATGACGAGTTTTCTGGTAAAATGGATCACCACATAATGGTAACCGTCTACCTTTATTTTGATTGAGACCTAGCATAGTTTTTAGATCATATCCTATATTCTGGATAATCTTAAGAGATTTCTAGCCAAGCCAAATGCAATTTGGCGCTTGCTTTTCTTATTAGACGGGATCACAAAATAATATTCTTCGTGACGTCTATAAGTTATACAAGCTTGTGATGAAGAGGCTACAGGTAGAAGATAAGGAGAAGATGTTAGGAACCTTTGAGCATAGGGTCCAACATCGACATAAGGAGGAAAAGAATTTTTCTTATTATTAATATATAAAGTTTCCTCTGTATTTATGTCATTTTTATGTTGATGACTTTGATTATCAGCAGAGAAAGTCATTCTTTCAATAAATTTGACAGCCATATACTCGAAAAGAAAATCTTTATTAATATGAGAAAATATAGAATGATCAATATTTACATCATTTACAAACTGACTACTATGCTTTGGATTGATCATTAACGGACCGTCATCCGTCTTCAGCGTAGACTTGCCAAGGTTGATAATCAGTAGTTCTGGATCATTTGTACAAGAAGTACATCCCTTGACCTTGATCATGAGAGGTTGAACTTGGCACTTGACTGGAATTGTCACAGATTCCTCAAACGAAGCTCAAGTTCTTCCTTTAACCTTAATCATCAAAGGTTCATCATTGACAAGTTGGGGTTGGATTCGACCTTTGACTTTAATCTTCAAAGGTTGATCTTCTGGAGGATCCTCTAAGACAGATTGATCTTCTGTAGGCGACTGATCTTCAGCCATATCAGATATTTCTTTCACATGCTCCTGTTTGTAGAGTATTGAATCAGAGAAATAGGCTTCAACACCCTTAAAAGGATTATTATCTGCAAATTCAGTCTTCACATTCCCTTGAGAATCCACATACTTGAAGCATTGGTGGATAGTTGAAGGCACAATGTTATGCTCATGTATCCACGGTCTTCCAAGAAGGATGTTGTAAGATACATCTGAGTTGATAACATAAAAGGTCGCCATAGGTCGAAGATCACCTATTTGAATCTTCAGTCGAATCTTTCCCAATGGTTTACTCTTTCCAGAGTTGAAACCAACTAATGTTGTACTAGTGTAAGTCAAGTCACTAGTAGGAATCCTCAAGGGTCGTAGCATACTCTGAAGAATAATGCTAATAGAAGACCCATGATCAATGTAAATCCTGTCAATTTTAGTAGAGTCAATATACCCTATGTAACACAGAGGCATGTCGTGTCTATTATGCTTCAACAGCATATCTTCTTGTGTGAAGGTAATGTTAGGAATTAATTCCATCACACTATGACATTGTGGACACGAGACCGATATATTGTAAGGACTTTTGAGTTGAGCTAAGTATGAATCTGCTTGTAGCAAAGCTTCGCTCAAAGTTTTTCGACTTTCTTTAGAAAGACGAAGCAACTCAAAGATAGAAAGTCTAGCCGGAGTATTAGCTAATTGGGCTAGAATATCGAACTTATAGGGCTTTATCACCACCCCTTGATTTGAAACAGACTTAACGGGACGTCAAAGCGTACTGCTTTCTGTTTCCCTTTCTCAACCACAGATGGTTTAGAAGATTTTGCCTCAGCAGGAACAGGAGATGGTTGAACTGGTAGTGTTTCAGCAACGTCCTCCGCATCTTTGGAAGTTCCTTCATAATCTTTGCCGTATTCTTTACCAGATATTGTACCAGCAAAGGTTTCTTCTTCAGACCCAGGAGAATAAAGTACCATATTACAGGTTTTAGTCTTCTTTCCCTTAGTCTTCTTGTTACGAGGATTTTTATGAGGGACCTCAAATCCCAATCCAACAGTAAATTTTTGACCTTGAATTTGTAAAGGAAGTCGCATTCCTTTATCATAGTTCAAGCCTTCCGCCTTTTGAAAGTCATAGCCCATCTTTTTTATGAGATGGACTGATTGTTGACTGTACATGTGAGTGGATAGTAGACTTTCAATAGATGGTTCAACAGAGGAAGGAGGAACAGAGACCTCTGTAACCACAGGAGTAGGGGTATTCAGGACAGGAGAAAAAATCTCTATTGGAGCTTTCTCATAAGCAGTAAAGACTTATTGTGCCCTGTATAAGGGGACACTATTCATTGATAACCATTGTCGATGAGTAAGTTTGAGTTTGGTAGGAGGAGCCAAACTTGGAGGGCATATATTCAAGCCCCTCAGTCTATCCTCCAAAGGAATGCCATCCCATAGATGATCTAAATCATCATAATCCAGGGTAACAACATGAGAAATCATATTGCAGGTTTTGATTTTTCTACCTTTCTTGGATTTTAAAATTTTACTTTCATTCTCTATTTCAGGTACTAAATCAGGGTGTATCCACATGATTTCACCATTTTTTAATATGAGAGACAATAGTCCTTCACTTTGATCTCTAGCAGGCAGGAGATTCACAATCTTCATTGTTGCCTTAGGAATTGGAACAATCCCATCTAGAACTTGTTGTGGAGGAAAACCTCAAAATTGAAGAGAAATTATATTAGTTGTGACTGTATGCTCATCATTGGTTAAAGCGATGGCATTAGCATTTATCAACTCTTGGATTTTCTTCTTTAAGACATAGCAAGCCTTGGTACGATAATTCATGTATCTATGATAGATACAATACTTGGGATTATCAGTCAGATTCACCTCATTAGGTCTTTTTGGCTCTGGAATTTGGAGATTGCCACTCTTCACAAGACATTGGAATATTCCTGGGATATCACTGTCATCAAAAGAGTACTCTTCTTTTGCTTTGGAAGACTCCGGATTATTTAGCATCGTTTTGGGTTTTAAAAGATTAACCACTAGGGTTTCCTTCCCTTTCCCATTACGATTGCCGGAATTATTACCTGAAGAGGCTTTCTTTCTTTTGTCTTCTGAGGCAAAGATCATCCCATATTTACGAGCCAATCTACCATTGGTATCGGCTGAAACTGCTGCTATAATGAATGAGGCCCAATCTGTGAATTGAGAGCCTGTAAAGACAGCAATGGTTGATCGCAGATTCATTTTGCATGTATCAATCAATGCTGAATCTGGCATACCAGGAGGCATCTTCAAAGTTGCTTGTCGAAAACGTTCAATAAACGTCCGAGTATCCTCCTTTTCTTTTTGTTTAATTTCTATTAAGGAGGACATATTCATGTCCATTCCTCCTTTATAGAAACGGGAGAGGAATATTGCTTTAAACTCATCAAAAGACGATATGCAATTGTCGGGTAAACTGTGATACCAGTCGTACGCTGAACCCGTCAAACACCCTATGAAAATTTGGATAAGAAGAGCATCATTCTTTTGTAGATGCACAGTCATAATATCAAAATAATTGATATATTGGCTGGAAGAAGCCTTTCAATCAAATAACACCATAGATTGTGGCTTGAATTTTGGAGAAAAGGGTACATCATTCCAGTGAGGAGGATAAGGTTGTTTGATCCCTAGCCTCTGGAGTTGATCTTTGTGCTTAAGAACCTCAAACTGTGCTTTTAGCTCACGTACTGCTTGAATAGCTTCACTAGTTTGGGGAAGCACATTTGATTGGATAGTGGCTAGATGTACCGTAACCCCCACCGAAGGTGGTACATCTTCTGGAATGAGAGGATCTGGAGCTACGAAGTTTTGATTGATAGCAGGCTCTTGACTAAGATTATTCAAAGGTGTATCAACCCCTTGACTATCTTGAGTTTTTGCTGCTACCTGCACCGGTGTTACCACTGCTGGCTGAACAGTTTGCTGGGTCATCATTATTTAATGTATATTTTGCATCATGGCAAGCATGTCCTTCAGTGATTGTTCTACCACAGAGAGACGTTATTCTGTATTAGAAGTTGACGTCTCTGGTTCATCTCCGATAGCATAGGATTCAATTTCCTTTGAACATACAGAGGGATTAGTGTAGAGGTATGAATCAACGCTATCCGTTTCTGACTCCAAAGACTGGATACCCCCAACTTCTGAATCTGAAGATTGCAACGATATTTGACTTCCTGACCGGGTATGCTGATATACCCCTTCAAAAGTATCAAGGAGTCGGTTGAACTATTGTTGGCTTGGAGTCCGGGACGAATTGTGTCTTGGACGTCGTCATCTATTGATATGAGATGCCATATTGACTGATGCATAGGACAACTCATGTTCTTGATCATCAACTTGTCGCTGAGGCACATTGTAGTTTAATCGGTCAAAAACTGACCATTTAGAAGCCGAACAACAACATTTGATTACAATCTGGTGACACTCACAATGATAATTTTCTTGGGGGAGTGTCACAGGAGATTTTCTGTTTTTACGCTTTTGTACAAGTAACTCGCGTAAATCAGAAGGAGTGGAAGGAGTCGACTTCTTTATAATATTTGGGACAGAGAAACGTTTAGTCCCTTGTGTATAAAGAAGTTTACAAGCTGTATTAGCAGAACCAAACTGTATATTTTTACGCGCCTGGAGTTGCGTGCGTAAATCCTGAGATTTTTGTGCACAAAGAACTCCATCATCATTATGCGTAATCTGAAGGTTTGGTACCTTGCGTAAAGCAGTGTAAGAAGGTTGTTGGTGAAAAACTGAAGTTTTACCAACAATATAATTCTTGTTTTTACGCTACATGCGTGCAGGCAAATTCACTTTAGATGCAAAGGCATCATTGTGAACTTTATCTACCATGTCACCGACATAAGATTTACTTTTATACGTAGAGCGCAAAACATGAATATCTGCCATGTCACAGACGGAAGATTTACCCTTACGCGTATAGCGCAAGACTTGAGTGTCTACTACGTCACAGACGGGAGACTGATTTTTATGCACAGAGTGTAAGACTTGGGTGTCTGCCATGTCACAGACGGGAGACTAATTTTATGCCCATGGCGCAACACTAAAGTAGAGACTGCCTCATCACAGACGGGAGCCTCCACAATAGGAGTGAGAAGAATTCCCTTGCCTTCAGAGACAGCAGGGAGATCAGAGGATGCTTTGGACTTAGGAATCCAAACTTTTCGCACCTTTCGCAATTTTTGAACATTGGAACAGCGAGTACTACCCCCAGTTCGGAGCATTTCTTCGTAAGCAATTTGGTCGAATTGAACAACCAGAGTCTTCTTTGTCGATCCGACTGACACATCATCATATTGAGCAATTGCTTTCTCATCAGAGGAGAAAGTCGTCCCCAGCAGAGTTGCCATTTTGTTTCACTTAACAAAATACCTAAAATTGGCTTTTGAAAGAAAACGAGAAAAAATACAAAAATACAAATTGTTTCTGGAAAGTATTGCTATGGAAGTCTGATCTGAGAATGATCACTTTGTTCCTTGGACCATACGATGATGATGAAGAGAACTGCTTGAGGAAGATGAACAATCGGAAGAACTAAGTCACCAGAAAGGTATCGACACAATGGCACTGATGGCATAGTCGAATGCTTTCCTGCTTTGCTTCACCCTGTTCTTGAGAAAAAGTTGAAGAAATGCTTCTGGGAATATGACTCTGAAAGTATGAGTTTTCTCAGAATCTCCTCTTCTGTCTCTCTTTTGATGTCTTCTTGTGTTAAAAATAAGTCTATTTATAGACTAGACCCTCTGTGCGTAAAAAGCAACATAATTGGGTCTCTACGCAAGTAACTGTCACCCACGATGAAAATCAATCTCTACGTGCGATGACACGTGTCCCATGTAGAGTTTTGGTCTCTACGCATTGTGACACGTATCCCACAACTTCAGCAATATGGGGAGAGCACATACACACGTTCACTACAACAAAAATACCTTTTAATGACGGCTAAAAAGCGTCATTAATTACAAACCATGACGCTTTTTTTTCTCAGTCCAAGCGTTATGAAATCGGGTGTTATAAATGTTTTTAAAAGCGTTATAGATAATTCATCCAAAACCGTCATTAATAGGTTGAATTTTTGCTACGTTTTATTTTCAAAGCGTTATGGATAGTTATGAAAAACCGCTGTATATGGTCGTTGTATCACATTTATAACGCTCTATACTGCATGTTATACATTCCAAACGCTGCTCAATTCAATTCAAAAACAACCACTTTGAACCATATTCACAACAAAGCATTGAAATGTAATATAAAGTACCATTCTCCCTTTTATTGTCTCAAAATAGAGTATTTTAGCTACCATTCTACATTTCTCCATTTCATTATATACATCTTCTCAAAATATATAGAGTATCCAATATAGAGTACACTTTAGCTACATCAAAACTATCGACATAAAAAATCTCACTGATACTGTAGCGAAGAAGCACACGTATAACGCTTCAACTTGGTCACATGAAGACGGTCCATAGCACATGTACGTATAGCAAAACCCTGAAAAAGAAAGCAAAACCCTCACTTTTAGAGTATGTCAATTGTAGAGTCTGTGATTTATATCGAAAAACCGAGAGTATCAGAGTATTCTAATAAAAATCGAAACCGACAAATAAAGTAAAACATCTAGGCATGGCATAGTGGACGTAGTCCCAAAATCAACGATACAGGCATGCTAATGGAGATGTCATTCCCGAAATAGAAATACTCCCAACTAATATATACCCTCATGTGATTTATATCGAAAAGCTCCCAACAAAAACACCCACAGTACCAAGTTAAATCCATCATGCATAATAGATACCCAACCAACAATTTTAATCCAAATAGCAAAACATCTCCTACAGCAAAGAAATCTTTCCCAACCCAACATGTATAATAAGGAAAACCTAAACCAATATCCCACAACAAGTATAGGAAGGAGACCCCAAGCAACAATTTATACAAGAAACCCAAACCAACCATGCATGCATCACAAATAATTCTAACAGCAGCTATGTAACCCGAAACCAAAAATGATTCAACAGCAAATAAAGAACCGAACATGATCTAAAGATCATTCCGGCTTCACAAACAAAGACAATCGTAGGATCGTCAAGCCAAAATCGAACCCAACACGTATCAGTCGATCGAAACCCTTTTTATGTAGGGATCGAGATCCAACAATATCATCACAAACAAAATAAACCCAAAAACTGAAATCAATCAAGAGTTTAGAATTTATACCCCAAATTTTGGTGTCGGAATCCGAAGGGAGCCTTCGGACTCGGCTCGCAGGCACGCACAGCGCCTCGCCGGGTCGCGGCTGCAACTGTGGAGAGGCTACATCATCGACACGAAGGTATCCTCACATCCGTGTCCAGTATTGACTCGTACAAACACGAGCGTACTTGTACCCAGAATGAACAACCCAACAGTTCCAACATACAAACTACGACAACGACAAGAAACGAAATGAGATATATAAGATGTCTCAGATAAGGATCAATCATCATCTGCTGTACTAGCGTGCCATAACACGTATAGGACACGTCCCGACACGGAGCCAGTGTATCCGATACGATCTGCAACACTTTGGTTCATTTGGTCGAACGACCAACACCAAGAATATCAGAGTACTCTAATAAAAAAAATCGACAAATAAAGTAAAACATCCAGGCATGGCATAGTGGACTTAGTCCCAAAATCAACGACGCATGCATGCTTATAGAGATGTCAATCCCGAAATAGAAATACTCCCAACTAATATATACCCGCATGTGATTTATATGGAAAAGCTCCCAACAAAAACACCCACAGTACCAAGTTAAACCCATCATGCATAATAGATACCCAACCAACAATTTTAATCCAAATAGCAAAACATCACCTACAGTAAAGAAATCTTTCCCAACCCAACATGCATAATAAGGAAAACCTAAACCAACATCCCACAACAAGTATAAGAAGGAGAACCCAAGCAACAATTTATACAGGAAACCAAAACCAACAATACATGCATCATAAATAATTCCAACAGCAGCTAGGTAACCCGAAACCGAAAATGATCCAACAGCAAGTAAAGAACCGAACATGATCTAAAGATCATTCCTGCTTCACAAACAAAGACAATCGTAGGATCGTCAAGCCAAAATCGAACCCAACACGTATCAGTCGATCGAAACCCTTTTTATGTAGGGATCGAGATCCAACAACATCATCGACAAACAAAATAAACCCAAAAATGGAAATCAATCAAGAGTTTAGAATTTATACCCCAGAATTTGGTGTCGGAATCCGAAGGGAGCCTTCGGACTCGGCTCGCAGGCACGCACAGCGCCTCGTCGGGTCACGACTGCAACTGTGGAGAGGCTACATCATCGACACGAAGGTATCCTCACATCCGTGTCCAGTATCGACTCGTACAAACATGAGCGTATCTGCACCCAGAATGAACAACCCAACCGTACCAATATACAAACTACGACCAACGACAAGAAACGAAATGAGATATATAAGATGTCTCAGATAAGGATCAATCATCATCTGCTGTACTAGCATGCCATAACACATATAGGACATGTCCCGACACGGAGCCAGTGTATCCGATACGATCTGCAACGCTTTGGTTCATTTGGTCGAACGACCATCACCAGAGTATCAGAGTACTCTAATAAAAACCGAAACCGACAAATAAAGTAAAACATCTAGGCATGGCATAGTGGACGTAGTCCCAAAATCAACGATGCAGGCATGCTAATGGAGATGTCATTCCCGAAATAGAAATACTCCCAACTAATATATACCCGCATGTGATTTATATCAAAAAGCTCCCAACAAAAAATACCCACAGTACCAAGTTAAACCCATCATGCATAATAGATACCCAACCAACAATTTTAATCCAAATAGCAAAATATCTCCTACAGTAAAGAAATCTTTCCCAACCCAACATGTATAATAAGGAAAACCTAAACCAACATCCCACAACAAGTATAGGAAGGAGAACCCAAGCAATAATTTATACAGGAAACCCAAACCAACAATGCATGCATCACAAATAATTCCAACAACAGCTAGGTAACCCGAAACCAAAAATGATCCAACAGTAAGTAAAGAACCGAACATGATCTAAAGATCATTCCCGCTTTACAAACAAAGACAATCGTAGGATCGTCAAGCCAAAATCGAACCCAACACGTATCAGTCGATCGAAACCCTTTTTATGTAGGGATCGAGATCCAACAACATCATCGACAAACAAAATAAACCCAAAAACGGAAATCAATCAAGAGTTTAGAATTTATACCCCAGAATTTGGTGTCGGAATCCGAAGGGAGCCTTCAGACTCGGCTCGCAGGAACGCACAGTGCCTCGTCGGGTCGCAGCTACAACTGTGGAGAGGCTACATCATCGACACGAAGGTATCCTCACATCCATGTCCATTATTGACTCGTACAAACACGAGCGTATCTGTACCCAGAATGAACAACCCAACAGTACCAACATACAAACTACGACCAACGACAAGAAACGGAATGAGATATATAAGATGTCTCAGATAAGGATCAATCATCATCTGCTGTACTAGCATGCCATAACACGTATAGGACACATCCCGACACGGAGCCAGTGTATCCGATACGATCTGCAACGCTTTGGTTCATTTGGTCGAACGACCATCACCAGAGTATCAGAGTACTCTAACAAAAACCGAAACCGACAAATAAAGTAAAATATCTAGGCATGGCATAGTGGACGTAGTCCCAAAATCAACGATGCAGGCATGCTAATGGAGATGTCATTCCCGAAATAGAAATACTCCCAACTAATATATACCCGCATGTTATTTATATCGAAAAGCTCCCAACAAAAATACCCACAGTACCAAGTTAAACCCATCATGCATAATAGATACCCAACCAACAATTTTAATCCAAATAGCAAAACATCTCCTACAACAAAGAAATCTTTCCCAACCCAACATGTATAATAAGGAAAATCTAAACCAACATCCCACAGCAAGTATTGGAAGGAGAACCCAAGCAACAATTTATACAAGAAACCCAAACCAACAATACATGCATCACAAATAATTCCAACAGCAGCTAGGTAACTCGAAACCGAAAATAATCCAACAGCAAGTAAAGAACTGAACATGATCTAAAGATCATTCGTGCTTCACAAACAAAGGCAATCATAGGATCGTCAAGCCAAAATCGAACCCAATACGTATCAGTCGATCGAAACCCTTTTTATGTAGGGATCGAGATCCAACAACATCATCGACAAATAAAATAAACCCAAAAACTGAAATCAATCAAGAGTTTAGAATTTATACCCCATAATTTAGTGTCAGAATCCGAAAGGAGGCTTCGGACTCGGCTCGCAGGCACGCACAGCACCTCGTCAGTCGCGGCTGTGACTGTGGAGAGGCTTCGAACTCGGCTCCCCAAATGTAATTACACTCCCTTGAACAAGAACAAACAGGAAAAAAATCAAAGAACCCTTTTAGGGAAAAAAATCCAAATCAAAAATTAAGAACCCTAATTTTTAGGAAAAAAATTACACTCCCAACAAAATCTTTTTTTAGGGAAAAAAATCCAAATCAAAATCACTCACTTAATCAAGAGAAGTCAACGATGATGCAGCCCTTTTCGGATCATCGCCGACGTGGACGGAGACGTCGGGAAACCCTAAAATTAAGAACCCTAATTTTGGAGAGATGGATGCATGTATGGTTGTCAAAAATTAGGATATTTTTGAATTTAGGTCATAAAATAAGCAATGATCGAGATTTTAGGACAAACCGGTGGTGATGGCTACGCCGGTGACAACCTTCCCTCTGCGGTGGAGTCTGTAACCGAGGTAAGTGAGGAACGGGCTGAGGGAAGTTGGGCAGCGGGGAGCGGGCTGAGGGGAGTTGGGGAGCGGGGAGTGGGCTGAGGGGAGTTGGGGAGAGGGGAGTGGGCTGAGGGGAGTTGGGGAGCGATAGGAGAAGGATAAGGAGAAGGAGAAAGAGAGAGGGTTTAGAATTTTTCTTAAGTACGGGAGAATTACGGGGGAGTCGAGGTTTCGACTTAAATTTTCGTGTTTCTTTTATAACGCTCGTATCACTGGAGCACTATCAATAACATTTTTAATATAAACCGTCATAGATTCTAGTCTTACTGAACATTGATGACGCTTCCACATCAGCCGTCATGAAAACCACTTATCAAGCATCATTAATAGGTCTATTTGTTGTAGTGGTTCCTCGATAAGTGTGGCATAAAAGCTACGTATGCAGACCACGTTCTCAAATAGCCAGAAAAGATTGGGCGTAAAAATAACCCAAAACAAACTTCCTGCGTAAAGTAGCAGACTGGGCGTAAAATAACCCAAAACAAACTTCCAGCGTAAAGTGGCTGAAAAATAGCCTTGAGCGTATAATTAGCTCAAATAAACTCTACGCATACGAAAGCCTTGAGCGTAAAAACTCGAATAGCTTTCATGCGTAAAAGAAGCAGTCTCTTGAGCGTAAAGTAGCCCATTTACACACTAAATGACAAGTATTGGGTTTGGTGTAAAAAATCTTCTCGATTTTTGTGTAATTTGCTGTCAAAAAATCATTCTGTCAAAACAGTATCACGCACATTAAATGCGATATGGACAGCCTGTCTCTCGCGTAAAGGTTTGACGATGGCTCTCGCGTAAAGTAGTTCGCGTAGAGTTTACTCTGTTTGATCTCTGTGTAAAGTTTGAATCTGACTCAGTTTGACTTGCATAAAGCTCTCAATTTCTTTGACTTGGTCTATGAAGTTTATTTTATGCTTCTACACATTAATGCCATCACTAAGAAGATTGGTGGCCGCCCCCCTCCTTCGGCCATGCTCGACTTCAACAACTTCATCTTCACCTCCCATCTCTCCCCTCTCCTGTTCAACGGCAATGCATTCACCTGGTACAACATGCAGGAAGGCAATCGACGGCAATACTTCCACCTCGACCGGGCCCTTACGAATGCCCTATGGCATGGGATGGGGACCACATCCAAGCTGTCCTACCTTAATGCTACCGAATCAGATCACGCCCCCTGCTAGTTAGCATTTCTAGGAATTCCAACCAGTCCACTAAGAGCTTCCGATTCCTGGACTTCTGGAGCAAGCACCCCCAATTCTTGGGCATTGTTACGGAAGCCTGGAATCGAGCGGATTCTACCAACCCTCTTACTCGGGTTGCCATCAAGCTCAAGGCCACAAGGAAAGCCCTAGCGGTCTGGAGCAAACAAGCCTATGGGGATATTTTTCAAGCTATTCGGGAAGCTGAGGATGATGTTACTCGTGCCGAAGCCAGGTTCATGACCGATCGTTCGTCGGCTACCAGAAATACCCTCAACCTCACCAAAGCTATCCTCAAATTCAGAATAAAAGTCGAGACCGATTTTTTAGAAGCAGAAAGCGAGACTTCGATGGGACAACTAAGGAGACAAAAACTCGAGTTTCTTCTACGCCTGTGTCAATGGGCGTAGATAGAAACTTACTCTCCACCAGATAGCCAATGACAATGGGATCAGCATCCCCGACTAAAAGGGTATCCAAGCAGCGGCTGTGCAGTTCTATTTCCGGCTGTTCTCCAAGGAATCGGTCCTCAGAGATAACACATTCCTGGCAGAGGTTCCCCACCTTATTAGCGACACCGAAAACATCCAATTAGACCAGTCCCCCTCCGAACAAGAGGTTAAAGATGCCGTCTAGGCCCTTAACGAATATAGTACACCCGACCCAGAAGGGTTTTCTGGGGTTTTCTTTCGCTTTTGCTGGGACATTATCAAGGAGGATCTACTCAAGGCAGTTACTGCCTTCCTCCAAGGAGCGACTTATCCCAGAGCCATCCCGAGCACCAACCTGATCCTCATCCCGAAGAAAGACAACCCGAAGACTTTTTACAATTTTTGCCCAATCAGTCTTTGCACTTTCACTAACTAGATCATTTCCAAGATCATCGTATCCTGCATGTCCGGTCTTCTACCCAAGATCATCTTGGAGGAGCAGAGCGGCTTCGTCCAGGGGAGAAACATTCAAGATAACATTATGCTAGCCCAAGAGCATATTACCTGCATGAAGTTTCCTGCAAGAGGGGGCAACATAGCCATCAAGTTGGACATAGAAAAAGCTTACGACAGACTGGACTGGCAATTCATGATCTGGGTATTCAGGGCCTTCGAATTTTCTGAAAATTGGACCAACATCGTATGAAGATCGATCAGCAACTCTTGGTTCTCCACGGTCATCAACGGGCAGACCGACGGCTTCTTCAAATCCAATAGCGGTGTCAGGCAAGGTTATCCTCTGTCGTCCACCATTTTTATCATTACAGCAGACGCCTTGAGCAGAAACCTTAATAAGACGAATAGCACTCCCAACTTCCATCACTATCAGACCGCCAGTGGTTGTCCGATCGTCACCCACCTAGCTTTTGCCGATGATATCCTTATCTTCTCCTCCGGAGAGGCCGGGTCGGTGGAGGTGGTCTACAACACCCTTCAGAGATATGCCAGGTGCTCAGGCCAGAAAGTCAACACAGAAAAAAGTGTCATTTACACCCACCACAACATCAAAAGAGATCACGTGGCGAGCCTCTCCAATATCTTCCTATTTCCCATCAAACATCCCCCATTCCACTACCTGGGATGCCCCCTATTGTATGATAAATACAATGCAGGGATTTTCGAGGACCTGATCAGATGCATCAGGAATAAACTTGAGGGATGGCATAACGCTACCCTATCTCCAGTTGGTAAGTTGATCCTCATCAATCACGTCCTCACTTCCATTCCCATTTACACCCTGGCGGTGTGTTCCCCACCGAAGAAAGTACTTTCATTGATCGAAAGCATCTTTAGCAAATTCCTTTGGGGCCATTAAGGAGGCAAAGATAAGCATCATTGGACTAGCTAGGATACAATGGCTTGCCCCACAGGAAAGGGGGTGGGATTCAACAAACTGTCCCACATCGTCAATGCCTTCTCGATGAAACTGTGGAGGAAGCTTCGTACGGGTCACAACTTATGGACCAGGTTCATGAAGGCCAGATACTACAAGCACATCCACCCGTCGACGGCCATCGCGAACAACAGATCCTCCGTGGCCTGGCGTCGCATTCTTATCGGTCGGTCACTCACAGAACCCGTCATTCGCCTATACTTGGGCGACGGGAGCTCCTCGCCTTTTTTGGAATGTTGGGTTGGCACCACCTTACTTCATAATCTTTCTGTCGCCCCCAGGAACAGCTCTATCAAGGACTTGTGGGACTTCTCCGATAACAACTGGAACTGGAACAAGGTTCGAGTATGGGCCGATCCGGAGGCGATGGACATGATCCGCCAAAGCGGATTGACGATCGACACGGAACCTGATGAGATCAGATGGTCAACTACAGCTACCGGATCATTCTTGATTGGATCGGCTAGATGTGTGACACAAGACCAGTCGACGCCCTCTCCCACTATGGTATCTTTTTAGCAGACTTGTATCCCCATGAAGTGGTCCTTCCTTATATGGAGAGCCCTTCGCAACATCCTTCCCACCGAAGATTCTCTCAATACTATTGGGTTCAGCCTTGCGTCTGCATGCATATGTTGCTATGAATGCCAGTCGAAAACTGTCGACCACATCTTCTGTTAGGGGGACCTTCCTGTCCAGGTTTAAGAGTGTTGTTCCAGTGCTGTAGAACGGCTATTGGAAGTGACAGCTTCTCCGATCGAGCTAAAGCATGGGCATCTGTGTCCCATGGCCACCAGATTATGGCAGCTGCCGCTACTTGGTTTATCTAGAAGAATCACAACAAGGCGAGATACGAAAACTACTAGTACACCGCAGACCAGCTAATATAGGAGACCATCCGCCAGTGCCGAAAATGTAGCTCCTTATGCGCGCACAGCCAGCCAGTCTTCTGGGGCTCTCTCCTTTCCCCAGATTAGCTGTTTTGCCTCCCGTTTTCTTTTTTGTTAGTATACGTGTATAGGCTTCAGCATTTTGCGCTTAGTGGTATACTTGTACAATTTTGGGCTGTTTCGTCCTTATTGAATAAAATGGGTCCTTTCTCCAAAAAATTATATATATATATATATATATATATATATATATATATATATTATATGTATATATATATTTCAAACTGCCATTTTATTTAATAAGGCCGAAACGGCCGAACCTTTACAAGTATACCCTGAGGCATAAAATGTTGATGCCTGTGCACGTATACTGACAAAAGAGGAGGAAAACTAGAACAAAACGGCTAAGCCAAGGATAGGAGAGAATTCCAGAAAGCTTCCTGGCTGTGTCTACAGAGGGGTCTCCGTTTGTGGCATTGACGAATGGTCTCCCAAATAAGTTGGTCAGCGCTGTACTGGTGGCCTTCGTATCTCGCCTTGCTTCTATTTTTCCAGATAACCCACGTGGCTGCCGCAGCGACGATCTGGTGGCCATGGGACGCTGAAGCCCAGGTGGCTATGAGATGGTGAAAGTTGTCGCCTCCGTGAGGCAATCTGCAACGCTGGGAGAGAGCTTTCCAGACCTTAACCGGTAGGCCCCCCTGATTGAGGATGTGGTAGGCTATTTTCGATTGTCGATCAGAGCAGTATGTGCACACGGAGGCAAGGCTGAACTCAATTTTTTTGAGATTGTCATCGGTGGGTAGGATATTGCGACTGGCTCTCCAGATAAGGAAAGACCACTTCTTGGGGATGCACGTCTGCCAGAATAGGGCGAAGGTAGGTGACGGCGCCGCATTGCCCCGGATGACGCTTCTGGCAGACTTTACCGAGAAGCTGCCAGCTCCGTCGGGCACCCACACGAGCTTATCTACGTCCGATCCGATCCTCAATCCGCTACGATGGATGTAATCAGTCGCTTCTGTCCCATCCCATGACCTGATGTTGATCCAGTTCCATGTGTTAGTAGGAGGGTCCCATAGATCCTTGATAGTGCAGTTCCTAGGAGCCCTCAGAATGTTAGGAAGTAAGAAATTGCCAACCCAACGCTCCAGGAATGGGGATGCTTCCCCTACGCCTACCTTGAGGCGAATCGCCGATTCAACGAGGGACCGCCCGTGAAGGATGCGACGCCAGGCCGCGGAAGATCTGCTGTTAGCAATGGCCGTGGACGGATGTATATGCTTGAAGTATCTGGCCTTCATGAATCTGGACCATAAGTTCTTACTGGTGTGCAGTGTCCACCACAATTTCATCGAGAGGGCGTTAACAATATGGAAAAGTTTAGTAAAACCCAGACCTCCCCCCCTCTCCGGTAGGACGAGTCATGGTGTCCCAGCTGGCCCAATGGTGCTTTTCATGTCCGCCGCTGTGACCCTAGAGAAAGTTGCTGAAGATGCTCTCGATGTAGGATAGGACTTTCTTGGGGGGAGCACGCTGCCAGGGTATGGATGGGAATGGAGGTGAGAACGTGATTGATGAGGATAATCTTGCCTCCAGGTGATAGGGTGGCATTGTTCCAGCCCTCTAGCTTCTTTCTGATGTGATTGGTTAGGTTCTCGAAGATCCCGGTATTGGATTTCCCGTACACCAGGGGGCACCCGAGGTAGAGGAAAGGAGGGTGCTTGATAGGGAATAATGTGGTGGTTGATATGCTGGCTGCTTGTTCTCTCTTGATATTGTGGTCGGTGTAGATAACGCTCTTGTCCGGGTTGATCTTCTGCCCAGAGCACCTTTCATAGGTCTGAAGCGTATTGTGGACGACTTCCATCGATCCTGCGTCTTTGGATAAGAATATTAGGATATCGTCTGCGAAGGCCAGGTGGGTGATGATCGGGTAGCCGCTAGCCGTATGGTAGTGTTGGAAATTGAGCTTGGTCGCTATCCTTTTAAGGTTTCTGCTCAACGCATCCGCCGCAATAATGAAGATGGTGGAGGATAGTGGATCCCCTTGCCTGACCCCACGAGTGGATTTAAAGAACCCTTCTGCTTGGCCGTTGATTACCGTGGAGAACCAAGAGTTGCTGATCAATCTCCACACAACATTGGTCCAATTTTCGGAGAATCCGAAGGCTTTGAAGACCCAGATCATAAATTGCCAATCGAGTCTGTCGTAGGCTTTCTCCATGTCTAATTTGATAGCAATGTTGCCCCCTCTAGCCAGGAATTTCAAGCAGGTGACTAACTCTTGAGCCAACATGATGTTGTCTTGGATATTTCTCTCCCGAACAAAGCCACTTTGCTCCTCCGAGATGATCTTAGGGAGAAGCCTTGTCATACGGGAGGCGATGATCTTGGATATGATCTTATTGGTAAAGGTACAGAGGCTGATAGGGCGGAAGTCTCGAAATGTCTCAGGGTTGTCTTTCTTTGGGATGAGGATGAGGTTCGTGCTCGAGATGGCTCTGGGGTAGGTAGCTCCATGGAGGAAGGCGGAGGCCGCATTGTGGATGTCAGTCTTGATGATATCCCAGTAAGTGCGGAAGAAAACCCCCAAAAAATCGTCTGGCCATGGGGCGATGTGCGCGTCGAGGGCCCAAACTGCTTCTTTCACTTCTTCCTCCGAGGGGGACTGGTCAAGCCAAAAATTGTCTGTGTCGCTGATAAGGCAAGGAACCTCGTTCAGAAAGGTGTCGTCTTTAAGAACCGTCTCCTTGGAGAAAAGTTTGGAGTAGAATTTCGTGGCCTCCTCTTGGATACCCTTTTGGTCTGTGATGCTGGTGCCGTTGTCTGCAATAATCTGATGGAGAGTGAGTTTTTATCTCCGCCCGTTGACGCAGGCGTGGAAGAAACCATAGTTGTTGTCCCCCTCGTTGTCCCATTTGATCCTCGCTTTCTGCTTCCAAAAATCGGTTTCAATTTTCAGCCTGAATTTGAGGATGGCTTTGGTGAGATTCAGCATCTTCCTGGTATCTGGCGACCAGTCGGCCATGTAATTCGCTTCAGTATGGGTTACGTCATCTTCTGTCTCGCGAATGGCTTGGAAGATATCTCCATAAGCTTGATTGCTCCATACTGTCAGAGCTTTCCTCGTAGCCTGGAGCTTTATGGCCATGCGATTAAGGGGATCTATGGAGTCCGTGCTGTTCTACGCTTCCGTGATGACCCCTAAGAATTGGGGGTGCTCGCTCCAGAAGTCCAGGAAGCGGAAGCTCTTTCTGGAGTGGTTAGAAGTGCTAGTGATACCAACCAGCAGGAGGCGTGGTCGGATTCGGTGGCGTTAAGGTGAGATAGCTTGGATTTGGTCCCCGTATCAAGCCAGTGGACGTTCGTTAACACCCTATCAAGGCGGAGGAATTGTCGCTGGTCGCCTTCCAGAATGTTGCACCAGGTAAAAGCGTTGCCTGTGAACGGGAGGGAGGTGAGGTGGGAGTTGAAGATAAAGTTGCTAAAGTCTTGCATGGCGGAGAGAAGGGGGAGGGCGGCCTCCAATCTTCTCTTATCTGTAAGTGATAGCATTGAAGTCTCCAATGTAAAGCCATGGGATGTTGCGGTTGTGGTGGTTGGTATTTAGGAGGTCGTTCCATAGGTGTCAGCGTTCCGCAATTTTGCAACTGTCATGGACCGCGAAAAGGATAGCGCGCTTGGGAATAAAAGGATGTTCCATCCAGCAAGAGAGGACTTAACTAAAATCTTGGATGACACCAATTTTGACGGCTTTGGAGCAGAGAATCCATATGTCGTGTCTGCCGGCAATAGCCTAGTGAAAGCCTAACTGCAGTTGAATAGATTTAAGTCTCTTGTATGAGATTTTGGGTTCGATGATGATCAGGATGTTGATCTTGTGAGTTTTTTAAGGCTGGTGGTTCTCCTCATCATTGGTTTGTTCGCCAGGCCGCGGACATTCCAGGAGAGAATGTTCAGCATTAATGGAGCTTTGGGAGGGGTTGGTTGGACTGCTTCGCCACGAACTTGGTGTGTATGGACGAGGATTTGGCGGTCCCTTTTTTGTCTGCTTTCCAGTTGGTGATGGATGGTTCCCCCGCCTTCTTAGGGGATGTGTCGATGGAAGAGTCCTCGGGGCATGAATCTGGTGCGGCCGTTTCTCCTACTAAATCGAGGTCGAGCTGCTCCGGGGGATGATGAGGGAGTCGTCGTAGATGCCAATCTGGTCCCCTTCCGCTTGGAGAGGGAATCCGGCGGCTAGGACCTGAAGAGCTCTAAAGGCCTGTTCTGGCCCTAGGATGGCTAGAGCGTCCACGGTGGAGTTGCCGAGCGGGTTAAGCATTACGGTGGCAATCGGAGGTGCTGGGGAGGATTCTTCTGATGCCTCAGGGGGGTTCTGAGTTCCTCCGGGTCCGGTCCTGGGGCCTGGTCGGCGTCAGTATGACTGACCGACTCAAGGGTGGAGCCGATGTTTGCTGACGCGAGGGTGCTGAATTGATTGGATAGTGAGAGGTTAGGTGGGTGATAGGGGATGATAGCTTTTTCTGCTGAGTTGCCTCTGCTAGATTTGCCTTCGCTGGAGTTGTATCTGGTGTGGGAGTTCGAAGGGGGAAGCAGGGGTGGTTGAGCTAATTGGTAAAGCTGGTTTCCTTTGGGAGTGGATTTTGACTTCTCTGGTTTCTTCCTCAGCTCCGGGTGGAGACGGAGGCAATGCTTCGATAGGTGGCCATATAAATGGCAGTGAGTGCAGAAGACAATGTGGTTGTCGTAGATAATTTGCGGAGTGTGCGTTTGGTTGCCGAGTTCAATAAGGATATGGTTGGGGAGTGTGAGGTGAGGTCGAGTTCCATGCATATCTTGGCATAGTGAGCTTTTGTCAGATTGCTGGTTTCGGCGACGGTGGCCACGTAAGTCCCGAAGGAGTTGGCAATACGCTTAAGAGCCGCCGGAACGAAGCAAATGAGGGGAAGACAGGGTAGGGTGACCCAGGCGACGACCGTCGCTGAGTCTTCCTTGTTGTTAAAGTTGGGTGACCACTTGATTATTTTCATCGGATGGGAGTCTACCCTCCCGGTGCCTTTGGACCACACCGTCATGTGGTCCAAATCGGAGGAAAGGTGTAACAGAATATGCCTCGGGTCTAGGGGCGACCCGGTACTCCGCCGAAAGCCGCCAACCAGCAATAACCTCAGCTACCCTGGCGAGGTTGGGGCAGCCTACGGAGAATTTGAGGATGAAGGAGAAGGGGAAGGAGGATGCCAGGGACGAAAGCTTCTGGGAGGTGAATGGCACCGTCGACAATGGAGATGCCTGTGGGTACTCAATATCGGGAAGGGATACGTCCGGGAACAAGAGCCCCGGCTTGGGAGCCCTGTCAGGACGGAGGATGACGGCAAAGGAGGAGGTCGGGCGATGAGGTGGGCTAGGGGGGATGGCCGGAGGATGGGTGGCGTCCGAAGACACGAAGCCCGGGAGAGGACGGCTGGCGCTCGGAGAGGGGGTGGCAGTCCCCGAACGGGCCCCGGGAGCGCGCTCTCAGGAACCCGAGGGGGGACGGGCGGGTATGGGGGTTGGGTAGCGCCAGAAAGGGGGGACGTGCCCAGCAGTCCTACCGTGTCGGAGAGCAACATCATATCAGCAAAAAGAAAGCACGACGAGTAAGAGAGGGGGAGGCCCAGACTCGGCACAGACGGCGGGTAGGAGAGGAAGGGGAGGGTTGCGCCCAACTCGGCCACCATAGGAGGCGCAACATGAGGAGGGGGAAGGAACGGTCGGGTTGCGCCCACCCCCGGCGCACCCAAAAGGAGGGAAGGGAGGCTCGCGCCCAACGAGGCCACACGAGGATGTTGGGAGGAGGAATGGTCGCAGGACGCGCAAGAGGCGTATGGAGACCATAACAAGTGGCACTCAACCCGGGCTATCGGACGCGCCAAAGGGGGCCACGACAGGCGCGCCCAAGGCCGGGCCAGCTGCGCCTACGGAGGCCGACACAGGAAGAGTCGCAGCAATAGGTGCGACCCAAGCGGAGGGCTCAGCTGCGCCAAAACTGGAAGGAAATCGGACTGCGCCCGTACCTAGAGGTGCGCCAAAGTGGACAAGGGGCAAGGGCCCACCACATGTGGATTGTGCAACTGTGCCAGCGCAGGAAAGAAACTGAACTGTGCCCACATCCTGAGAAGCTACGCCAGTACAGGAAGGAAATCGGACTGCACCCGTACCCTGAGGTGTGCCAAACTGGGAAAGGGGCAAGGGCCCACCACATACGGATGGCGCAACTACGCCAGCGCAGGAAAGAAACCGAACTGTGCCCATATCCTGAGAAGCGCCAAGCAGGGAAAGTGGCAAGGGACCACCACAATGTGCGCCCCAATCAGATTGGCCAACTGCGCCAGAGCTCTGATCGATCCGGACCGTGCCCTGCGCATCACCCGAGGATGCAGCCGTACCCATAGCGGCGCCAAAAGGAGACAAGGACATGGGCCCACCGCTCAAGAAAGGGCCAGCTGCGCCCAGCTATACGTGGCCAGAAGGTACGGAGTACCAGACCGCACCAGAGGGTACACTCCCCCACGCAGGCTCGCAGTTCGATGAATTCAAATACAGGGGGGACAAAGGGCGGTAATATTGTGGATGGCCCAAGGACGGTGGTGAATCCGAGGGCTTAGGGGTGGAGGGGGACCCGAGGGAGGGAGGAGGAAAGGGCGGCTCCGATGAAGAGCCGCCAGGGGAGAAAACGCGGGGAGGTGGAGCCGGGGGAGAGACAGCAGAAGAGAGGTGGGGGAGGGGATGGAAGGAGGGAGAAGGAAAGGAGGAGGGGAGAGGAGGGAGCGAGAGGCGAACGGGGGAAAAGTGGGCAGAGGATGGAAAGGGAGAGGGAGACAGAAAGGGGGAGTGAGGGTGGAGGGCGGATGCGGAGGAGAGAACGCGGGAAGAGACGCCGGGTCGGAAGCGACACCGAGCAGGGCGAGGAGGTCGGGGGAGTGGCCATGGAGGGGAGGAGGGGATGAGGGGGGAGGGGGAGGGGGCCGAGCGCCGGCGAGCCCGAACGCAGCGTGCGCGGTCGCGCTAGGCCGATGCTCTGCGAACGCCCAACCGAGAGAGTAGCTCCATCTTTTTTTTCTTATATATATATATATATATATATATTTTATATATATATATATATATATATATATATATATATATATATATATATATATATATGTATGTATATATGTATATATGTATATATATATATATAAGGATTGATAGTTAGTAAATATATACATATACTTATGTAGATAGTTAAGAGTATTGTGTTTATTCTCAGATTTGTGCCAATCACAGCAGCACCCTCACAAAATGACAGCCCACCCACGCACACACTCTCTTTTTCCTTTCCTTTTAAGCCTATGTTTATGAGTACATATATATGCATATACATATTGTATGTAATATATGAATAGTGTATATATGGTTGTATTGTGATTGCTTTGAGATATAGTTTAAAGGTTAATGAGTAGTTTAGGATTGACCAAATAAGCCAAAATTGGTCGAGTTTACTAGCAGGTTGACCAAGTTGACAAAAGTCAACTTTGGGTCAAACTTGATCCAAATCGACTCAAACGGACTTGGAATGACTTGATAACTTGTGTTTGACCTAAATTTTGGTAGATGGACTAGTTGACTTATAGTTGACCAGGTTTGACCAGAGTTGACCAAGGGTTGACTTTGACCTAGAAGGACCTATAATCATTTAGATTGCATTGTAGACTTCATTTTTTTCATATTAGACACTTTGTAACCTATGGTTGTTCTAAATAGGACTCAGACACTCTAGTTCGGACTCTTATTCTTATCATACAGTTAAGATTCCAGGCGAGTACATTCTCTGACCGTTTCATACTTGTTAGAAATTATATTCTAGTCATAGTTTAATTTACCTGATGTTGACAAGACGTTATCACATATTAGTACTATATAGATCTTTACATGAGATGTTATCCCCCTTGGGTGCATCGAATATATCATGTCATGTGCTTTTCACGAACATCATGTATTTCAAAGACTCTTATTATTCATGTATGTAACTCCTCTTCCCAAAATTTTTTGAAAATATTTTTTATTATTTATTTGATTTAAATGGTGATTTTTAGAATTTTATAAATAATTATTAGTTAATTATTATGGTAGATGCCTTTAGTCACGATTAAATTTGGAGTACGAGATGACTAGAAATCAGGACACGGATAGTACAGTAGCGTGCCTTGATTAGTGTATTAGCCATGCTAAGGAAGACCCAGCCATAAGTGTGTCCTAACTAGGAAAACTAGGCCAAGTTGTGACATGACCATTATAAATAGTTTAATTATTTATCATTAAGATTTATTGACTTGTAGAAGACCGGGTTGTACCCAACTAGTCCGGACTGAACCCAAACTATGCACAAGCCCATGCAGTGATGTAGTACATCCAAAGATGTCCATGTAAACGTATTTTAAGTATATGCATTATTTTATATTTATTGTAGGATATACAAATGTTTTCTACAAATATTTGTTGTGCATATAATATAAAGTATTATTACTATTGAGGTGGCATTTCTGGAATACTAGCATTGACTTTTGTCGACCAATTGAAGTAGGAGTATAGGATGTTCATCCAAGTCTATACCCATTATCGGTCCATCTTATTTTGTTGTTATTGTTATTATTTTTATGGATAGTATAATTATTTTAAAGAAATATATTTAATATGAGCCATTTTCTGTTATGGGTAAATAATATTAATTATAGGTACATATTTTATGTTGAAGCCATACTCGAAATATATATAAATAAATATTATTAATATTTTTGGTTAACTGAGTATTTATTGATATGTATATACGAGGTATATATATATGGATGTGTATATATATAATATATATATATAATATATATAAAAAGAAATACAAAAAAGAAAAAGAAAAAGAAAAAGAAATCGGAGAACTGTTCACGTGAACAGTACTCAACCCAGACCCGAGCGTATGCACAGCCCATATATATTACGCGAGAGAGGAGTGAGAAATCTCTCGAAAAACCCTAAAACCCTAGCGACCTGAGCGCCCCCAACCCTCTCCAGAGATGGGCGACCAGGGTCGACTACCTGCGCCACCCACAGGACGCCGCCGACCGTCGGACAGCGCACCGGAAGAACAACAGTTCGCTGGCAGCAATGCACAGCAAGCCCTGCGAGGCTGACTTCGCATGGAGGAAGCGGCCTCCACGCTCGACCAATCTTCAAACCGATCGTGCTGGTATAAACCTAACCTATACCCCCTTCATCCCTGTTGGATAGTTTCGGTTTAAATCGAAATAAAATCGAGTTAAAAATCAATGCCAATTTGGTGAAAATCTGTCTCGAATTAGATAGTAAGCACTGTCCCAATGCTCGGTTTGGAAGGCCGATATTGGTCAATCCAGCAAGAAAACTAGGAATCTAATTGAACAACTTTATAGACAACATATACATGATTACAACCCCTTTTATAGACTCTGGTTTCATAATGTATGTAGAAAGTTATTCACTTTCCAAAATCAAGAAAAACAGTTTTAGAAAAAATAAAATTTTAATAGAAATCCTTCGATACGTCGTACGTCCCGTCAAACCGGGCGACGTGGTCACAAACCGAAAGCATCAAAAGGTGTGTAATGGTTCACGGACGTGTGGACTTTGACGGAATTCAAATTGGTTGCGTATGCGTGACGAATTTGATGCGTATCCGTCGAAATTTACCGTATCGGCCTCTGTGTAAATTTCTCAATTACGTTGTGCACGTTCGTCAGATCAAGACAAAAATTATGCCAACAGGACCATATCGTTTTTTGGTCATGTATGACAATTTTGGTCCGATTTTGAGACAGTTGATCGAATCACCGTTTTGCAGGCCCTACGATCTGATTCAACGGGTGATTTTATGCACGGCCCACCAGAATCCAAAATTGGACATACCGTTGGGTTTGTATCATCAAAACAAATTTGTAGACATGTAGTTTGACGACTTTAGAGACCATTGACTCTGACATACTTTTCGGTGCAAAGCGGGTCCAACGGCGGATATCGTTTTGTCCCAAAATTACCGTTTTGCCTCTGTGTCCAGAATTGGTCTTAAGGACAGAAAATTCTAGCTAATTTGACTATTCTGGGAATGTTGGCAATATCTGTTTCAGATTTTGGAGACAGTTGTGAGACTTGGACTTTATGGCTTACCAGTTGACGGTATATTGTTGGTTCTTCGTGCTACCAGCAGGCAAGATATCTTGCCTCCCTCTACAGTTCATTTTCATGCTTATATTTCTTCTGTTCTTATTAAGTTATCGTTTAGTTACTCTAGTTGATATGGATTCATATGTTTTCTTCATACCATGCTTACCAATTTATTGTCTTGCTTGTATATCAGTATTTTATGACTTGATAGCGTAGTTACACCAGGCTTGTTCACATTATGGTCCATACTAGAGTTGTTCTTACCTGTGTCATGACTGAGTTGTACCGTGCCGTCACCTAAAATCTTGACTGAGTCGCATCTAC
>JANAVB010019755.1:110000-143517 GCA_029216955.1 Iris pallida
AGGACCTGATGATCTCTTCAGGTTAGTTATTGTATGAAGTTAGTTAGCAGTTCTGGATGGTGGATGATTATGACACTTGTGGATTTCATATGATTACGAGATTGCTTGCGAGATTCAGGTATTGATAACATGTTTATTATCCAGCTCATCCAGCTCGTGCTTTCCTTTCCTTATCATGCGATATCCTATTTATTGATTCAATTTGTAGACTCTTGTTATATTATTTGGAGTCTTATCGAACATTATGCCAGTGGGCTGCAGACCATGACCCATGATTGTTCATTCATGCTTATATTACTCTTGTTGATTTGAGATATAGATTAAATTACCATGATTTGGCAGTATACCGTAGCCTTGACAGCGTTTACGTATACTTGTTGGGCTGGAGTCCGCTTGATACGTAGCTAGCTTGCTCACGAGCTCGCGTCCAAAAAGCGGGTACGGGTCGTGACAATATACACTCATGTGCTCTCATGTACTCTCATGATCTCATGACCTTCATGTATAAACTATTATGTACAATAACATAACTTGTTTATATCCTTGTGTATTGATTGGGGCATGGGGGAGTAGAAATTGTCATATGAATAATTCCAAAGTAGTGTAATCATGTACAA
Source organism: Iris pallida (assembly GCA_029216955.1). Classification (NCBI taxonomy): domain Eukaryota; kingdom Viridiplantae; phylum Streptophyta; class Magnoliopsida; order Asparagales; family Iridaceae; genus Iris; species Iris pallida. The sequence goes on from JANAVB010019755.1 coordinate 110,618, forward strand.
ACTCTTTAGTGTAATCATGTGCAAATCAAGCCGTTCACATGTCTATCTTGTACTCTAAATCACATAGTCACTTACAGTTCTCTATTATCATATATAGATAGCTTTGTTTATCAGTTTCTCTCTTTCTTTTCATGCTTATTTCTTACAGCTTTTCATGTATCTTAATCTATCACAAACTTTATATTTTCTGTCAAGATGTGAACTGCATGAGATGTATTGTGCTTGTTCACGTCCTGATTGGACTGTTGAAAATATTACAGGTGATGATGAGGAGTTCTGTACTACATATTATGGCACCGGCTTAGATGACACCGGCGACTTGGACCCTCAGGAGGATCCAGCAGTCGTTGAGGACTTGCCCATTGACTAGTTGGACTTCTAGACTAGTTTCTTACTTATATTATTTTGTCTTGAGATGTACTTCAGTTAATTGGATTTTGATGTTGTTTTGAACATCCAAACTTATTTCTTTCAGTTATAGTTCTCAGTTGAGACTATTATCCATCTTTTATCTCTTTATTCCATCTTAGATTATGTGATTGAGTTGTACCTTTATATTTTCCTCCTTTTGGAGCGTATATCATTGTACAGGTATGGTTATATTGTTAGATGTTGTGACATAGGACAGCGTTCTACCGCCGATACTACGGCATAGGTTGAACATATCCACTTCTCGTGCCCTTACACTAGGTGCGGGTCGTGACATGGCCATAGTCTAAGTTTAACTTAGTTGACTAGAGAGTTGACAAAGGGTTGAGTTTTGACCTAGAAAGGCCTAGAGCATGTAGAATGGATTGTTTAATTCAATTATTCAATTTAGAACACATTGTAACCTGTATTTCTCATAATAGGTCATTGTGACTCCAGTTTGGACATCGATACACATTAGTTGTTCAGGGTATCAGATGAGTACATTCTCTGAGAGTTCTTTCATTTATTTGATAATTACTGTGATTCAGTTCTAGTATAGTTCTATTTGATTCTCTGGCACAATACGGATTAATAATTCTGGATCCATTACATGCGACACACATACATTACTTGTCTGGCTCCTATTTCTGAAATCACTCACTGGAATCACCCTACTGGAATTACCTACTAGCATCACATTGTTCTGGTTGGACTTGTACTCGTTTTACATGTCGGGTTATGGATTCACTTGCACTTGTCGGGGTAGAAAAATACTCGAGTAGACAAGTAAATATTCTCAAACATACTGGAATCACCCCTGCTGGACTAATCTGGAATAACAGCAGTCGCACATTTGCCAAGTGTGCGATGAGCCGTATTTACCCCTAGCCGTTTACAAGTCGAAAGCAGTATTTCAAAACACACTTGTTAGTATCTTATACTGGACTCACACAGGAATTACACTTGACTCACATTGTACTGTCTGGACTCACATCACATTGCTCTATGTAAACTCCTGTCCCAAAATTTGGTTTGTATCAAAGAGTTTTATTTTTATTACTATTATACATAGACATGATTTGCTACCTTTATGACTACATATGTGTCTGCTATTAATTATCACCAATGAAGGTAGGCACGTACAAATGCACGTGCATTGGAGTGAAAAAAAACTATACATCATGCAAGCATGCATTTACAATTGTAGCATGCATGGATGCATTATTATTTACAATTCTAGCATATGTATAAATACGATAAAAATTTAAGCACATTTCCATATCTTCGGGACTCCTTTGCTTTAATGGTGAGGGTAGACGGCCTCACTAAAGACGAGGACGGTTTCAGAGTTATAGTTAAATAGTGCTACAGATCTGTTCCTGCTTCTATAAAGTGTCATATGTAATAATTGTCAAACCTGTAAATTCTGTAGTACTTCTGCTAACACCATGACTGAATCTATGTGAACCGGGTCATCATTGCCAGCCCTTTGCACATTTATTGGAGGAAAGGAATGAAGCCCCATCTCGAAAACAATTCTGAACCAAAAGAAAAAAAAAGAATGTTTGGTCTGAGGTTTAGCTCGTTGGTTTGTTACCAATATATTAGGTAATACATAAGCATGTTGCTTGAACATTTAAGTTATCCCATGAAGGTGTATATTCCTATTGAGTTCTACAATAATCCTTCATTGTCATAAACCAGTTGATATGCCTTGTGCATACGGTTTTACTAATTACTATTGGGAATATGCAGGGAGACTGAGTTGGTTGTTTGGCAGACCTTGCATATTTTATTGAAAAAATGCTAGAAGAGTTCTATATATAATCTACGATCTTGAATATGTAACAGTGCCTATATTTCATCTACATCTTTTCTTTTATTGAAGCTCGAGTGTGACCATTATACGTTCAAAAGTCAATACTTAGCTACCATGATGTTTAGATTGGCTTGATATTAAGCTCGTTAATATGGCTTGAATTTAGGTCTATCATACCTGTTTTACAATTTCACCAGGCCAAGTTTAGTACTTCCAATGTAGAGCCGTAAGCACACAAGCCCAAAGCCTTTCTTACCGCTTCCTCCCTGGTTGCAGACTGGAGCCCAAACCCAAACTTTACTTTCCTTTGGGCCTCACAATTCCTTTCGCTACAACAATTTAGTGTATATAAACACTTATATGAAAAAAAAAACCCTAACCCTCCTTCATCTGCCTCTTTCTTCCCATCTCCTTCTGTTTCTCTTGTGCCACAAGCAATACCCATGCACACCCAATCTGGCGAGCTCACCATCATCGCTCACCCTCACCCCTGCGTCGGCCTGTCTCCAACGGTTTACCCGTCTGCCGTGCCGTCGGCCGACTAATAGGCGCAGACGTACACGACAGCTCCCATAAATCCGTTGGCAGCACTTTATGCTGGCATACGTGCACGACCACTGTGCTGATGGCAGCATCGTCGAGAGGCGATGGTAGCCGCATGCTCTGCTCTCACCTACTCAATAGACTCCACCCTCCAGTCGATCGACTGATCGCCACCGAGGAGTAAGTTGGACACCGAGTCATAAATCCTGCGACCCGGAGCCAACGACGCCGACTTTAACTCCCGCCACAAGACTGCAGCCGATATCATCGACTCACGAGCGTACTTGACAGTCTGTTCGATCCCTCACGAACTGTACGAGTGAGTCGCCTCCCCAACGAACTCAGCATTCCGGTGCTCCCTGTTGAAATCGACACAACACCCGATGCTTTCCGTACTGCACCTCGACTTACGGACTGGTTGCCATCCCGAAAAGGCCGCGCACATTGGCCAGAAGCTTCACGACTCGTCAAAAACTGTTCGACGATAATATCCAGGTTGGGATAAGTCGGGCACTTACAATTATGATGCAACTCGGATAACAGGTTTAGCGGTTGCATGGAGTTAGCTAGTAGTTCTGGATGGCAGACGTGATGATACATTGCGAGATTCAGGTATTGTTATTGTGTTTATTATCCGCTCGTACTTTTCATTCCTTATCATGAGATATCATGTTCTTTGTTTCAGTTGTAGACTCTTGTTATATTCCTTAGAGTCTTATCGGACATTTATGCTAGTGGGCTGCAGACCACGACCCATAGTGTTCATTCATGTTTCATATTCTTATTGTGGATTGAGATATAGATTACATTGCCATGATTTGGCAGTAAACCATAGCCTTGACAGCGTTTACGTATTCGAGATAGGCTGGAGTTCGCTTGATACGTAGCTGGCTTGCTCACGTGCTCGCGTCCGAAAAGCGGGTGCGGGTCGTGACAAGTTTTTTTGGTGGCCCATGCAGGTCAGAACATATCGTATCGGTTACATAATTGTACTGATACGAGCCTGCGACTATGACCAAACCTTAGAAATCTCAATCCACACTGCATTGAAAATTCTCCTAGAAATTTATCTACGTCCTTGAAATTTTATATTTGTTCTCGATTATTCTTCATTGCCTTTCGAACCATTGATTTTTGTCTCTTCCTTTTTCGACGTGACGAACGATCGTGCTGTCTAGGATTCAAAAAAAAATTCTTAAGTTATAATGTAAGTTAGTTTGATTATTGAATATTTGGTTGTTTATAGATATGAGGGATTATAGATGCCATACACCCTACATATTTGTTAGTAGAATTGTTAGCAACTAGTTAAAAGATTATAAGGTTTTAGTGATCGTATTTTGAGGAGTAGGATGACCAAAGGTGGGTAGAAGTCTTCAAGTATTTGGAGTGATAAAACGGCTATAGAGGGTAATAAAATATTTTTGAGAAATTAAATTTGAGGAGATTAAGGTAATAGTAGACTTTGATTCTTTTAAAAGAATAGTTTTGAATTAGAATTTCGAGGACAAAATTTTGTAAGGTGGGTAGGATGTAAACTCCTGTCCCAAAATTTGGTTTGTACCAAAGAGTTTTATTTTTATTACTATTATACTTAGACATGATTTGCTACCTTTATGACTATATATGTGTCTGTTATTAATTATCACCAGTGAAGGTAGGCACGTGCAAATGCACGTGCATTAGAGTGAAAAAAAAACTATACATCATACAAGCATGCATTTACAATTGTAGCATGCATGAATGCATTATTATTTACAATTGTAGCATGCATGAATGCATTATTATTTACAATTCTAGCATATGTATAAATGTGATAGAAATTTAGGCACATTTCCATATCTTCGGGACTCCTTTGCTTTAATGGTGAGGGTAGACGGCCTCACTAAAGACGAGGACGATTTCAGAGTTATAGTTAAATAGTGCTACAGATCTGTTCCTGCTTCTATAAAGTGTCATATGTAATGATTGTCAAACCTGTAAATTCTGCAGTACTTCTGCTAACACCATGACCGAATCTATGTGAACCGGGGTCATCATTGCCAGCCCTTTGCACATTTATTGGAGGAAAGGAATGAAGCCCCATCTCGAAAACAATTCTGAACCAAAAGAAGAAAAAGAATGTTTGGTCTGAGGTTTAGCTTGTTGGTTTGTTACCAATATATTAGGTAATACATAAGCATGTTGCTTGAACATTTAAGTTATCCCATGAAGGTGTATATTCCTATTGAGTTCTACAATAATCCTTCATTGTCATAAACCAGTTGATATGCCTTGTGCATACGGTTTTACTAATTACTATTGGGAATATGTAGGGAGACTGAGTTGGTTGTTTGGCAGACCTTGCATATTTTATTGAAAAAAATGCTAGAAGAGTTCTATATATAATCTACGATCTTGAATATGTAACAGTGCCCATGTTTCATCTACATCTTTTCTATTATTGAAGCTCGAGTGTGAGCATTATACGTTCAAAAGTCAATACTTAGCTACTATGATGTTTAGATTGGCTTGATATTAAGCTCGTTAATATGGCTTGAATTTAGGTCTATCATGTCTGTTTTACAATTTCACCAGGCCAAGTTTAGTACTTCCAATGTAGAGCCGTAAGCACACAAGCCCAAAGCCTTTCCTACCGCTTCCTCCCTGGTTGCAGACTGGAGCCCAAACCCAAACTTTACTTTCCTTTGGGCCTCACAATTCCTTTCGGTACAACAACTTAGTGTATATAAACACTTATATGAAAAAAAACCCTAACCCTCCTTTATCCGCCTCTTTCTTTCCATCTCCTTCTGCTTCTCTTGCGCCACATGCAATACCCATGCACACCCAATCTGGCGAGCTCACCATCATCGCTCACCTCCACCCCTGCGTCGGCCTGTCTCCAACGGTTCACCCGTTTGCCGTACCGTCGGCCGACCAATAAGCGCAGACGTACATGACAGCTCCCATGCCTCCGTTGGCAGCACTTTATGCTGGCATGCGTGCACGACCACTGCGCTGACGGCAGCGTCGTCGAGAGGCAGTGGTAGCCACATGCTCTGCTCTCACCTGCTTAATAGACTCCACCCTCCAGTCGATCGACTGATCGCCACCGAGGAGTAAGTTGGACACCGAGTCATAAATCCTGCGACCCGGAGCCAATGACGTCGACTTTAACTCCCGCCACAAGACTGCAGCCGACATCGTCGACTCGCGGGCGAACTTGACAGTCTGTTCGATCCCTCACGAACTGCACGAGTGAGTCGTTTCCCCAACGAACTCAGCGTTCCGGTGCTCCCTGTTGAAATCGACACAACACCCGATGCTTTCCGTACTGCACCTCGACTTACGGACTGGTTGCCATCCCGAAAAGGCCGCTCACATTGGCCAGAAGCTTCACGACTCGCCAAAAACTATTCGACGACGATATCCAGCTTGGGATAAGTCGGGCACTTATAATTATGATGCAACTCGGATAACAGGTTTAGCGGTTGCATGGAGTTAGCTAGTAGTTCTGGATGGCAGACGTGATGATACATTATGGGATTCAGGTATTATTATTGTGTTTATTATCCGCTCGTGCTTTTCATTCCTTATAATTAGATATCATGTTCCTTGTTTCAGTTGTAGACTCTTGTTATATTCCTTAGAGTCTTATCGAACATTTATGCTAGTGGGCTGCAGACCACGACCCATAGTGTTCATTCATGTTTCATATTCTTATTGTGGATTGAGATATAGATTGCATTGCCATGATTTGGCAGTAAACCATAGCCTTGACAGCATTTACGTATTCAAGATGGGTTGGAGTTCGCTCGATATGTAGCTGGCTTGCTCACGTGCTCGCGTCCGAAAAGCGGGTGCGGGTCGTGACACTCTAAGTTTAGTTAGCTCTATTTTATAATCTCCATTGCCATGCTTTCCTAATTCACTGTATTTACTTTTCCTGTTCTTTAGTTAAACTATTGCTCTATTTTATTACCTGTCCCAAACCTTCCATGATTCATCAAGTATTACTGCCTAAAAATTGTTTTATAGTCTTTGTCATTTACTTGGGATTGCTAGATGAGGTGTTCTCGTTCCATCCTGACTGGATATATTTTTCAGATGATTGTCCGGGGGATACGTGTCCTACCTTTTATGGATCTAAGGAGGGGATAGCTACCTTGGGTCCCGACTTTCAGGAGTCACCAAGAGACTAGTTTAGTAGACTTGTTTTAGAATCTTTGTTTTGAACTTGAATTATAATAAGTAGAGATTTTGACACTGTATTTGAGTTTTGTTTGAATATTATTATTAGTTGTTGTTTGTTGAGTCTTATAGTTATTTAGACTTCTGTGATATCTTATCATACTTTAGACTATGATTGAGTGTTATCATATCTTTATACTTGTCCTCCATTCGGAGTTGAGATCTATGACAGGTACAGTATATATTGTGTGAGTTGTTAGTTAGCGACCCAGCACAGTATTCTACCGTTGATTCCGGGGCGTAGGCTATGCGCTGTTGCGCACTCGTGCCCTAATACCGGGCGCAGGTTATGACATGTTTTTAGTGGTGGCCTATGTAGGTCGAGATTCGCATTAGTACGATATCGTGGTAGTGCGACGACTTAGTTTTACTGCTACGAGCCTGCGATAGGAATTAAGGAATAGGCTTTAGATGAGAGGTACTCAATCACAGTTAGAAAAACCTCTGATCTAATCCCTGTCATCTACAAATTCTATTTAATAATTGCTTTCTTTTAAGATAAAATGTCCTCTTTTATTTATATCGCTTTCTGCTCAATATTAATTTTCTTGTTTGATCTGCCTTCAGGATGGCGAAGACTAGATTGTATCGCTCGGGTCCAGCGGACACTACTGAGAGGTCTGCCACCTCTTGTCTGATTCAGCCAGACACTGGGACCGCATCCTCTTATTCCTGCTCATGTGGGGGCTTCTGAAGTTTTTGGGGGTGCTCCTCCACATGTCCGAAGGACTACCTCGGTGATCCAAGATGTTCTTCAGCCATCACCACCTCCGGTACCAGTTGACGCAGCACAGATTTTTGTGCTCTTCCGTGAGATGATGGAGGTACAGAACTGCCAGTCCGCAGACATGAGACATGGTATCGAGAATGCCTATCAGGTAGCGATGACGGCAGTGAAGAGAGTGGTTGCTCAGCCACTTAGAAACATGGGAGGCAAGGGGGGTCATATTCAACAGCAGAGGCCAGAAAATATCCTAAATTTTCAAAAGATGAGGCTACGGGACTTCAGGGGCATAGAGGGCATTCTGTACGTCGATGACTAGATAGAGCACATCGAGGATATATTCAGACTGGCACAGAACCCGACTGGGATATAGATAGAGGCGACAGGTAGCAAGATGTTTGATCTTACACATACTTGGTACCGCATCGATCCCAGGGTTGGTGTCGAGGGTCAGACTTGGGAGGTCTTAAAGAAGCTTTTCAAGAAAAAGTTTTTTTTAGATATAGCTCTTGGTGCTTTGGATACTCGGTTGGAGAACCTAGTTCAGGGGAACCAGATGGTTGAACAGTATGCTGGAGAGTTCTGCCGCCTGGGCAGATTTGTGGAGGGACTAAGTGATGTTGCGAAGGCGAGAAAATTTTGCAAGAGCTTGATCAAGGAGGTCAAGTTACTGTCCAAGAGTGACCGTGATGCCACCTTTGAGCAGATCTTGGCATGAGCCATGGCAGCAGAGGCTAACTTAGAGCTCATGTCCAAGAGAGGCCGGGATGATTCGGGAGGGGCGAGTGGTAGTGCGCGGCATCCCTTTGTGTAGAAGGTAGTGCATCAGCCCCAGTAAATATTTGCACCAGCTAGAGTCCCTGTTCTACAGATGCAGCATCAGCCGCAGGGACAGGACCAAAGGATGTCCACTTATGCCTACTGCAGAAAGCTGGGACACGCTTGGGATATTTGTAGAAAAAGGCTGAAGGTGTGTTTGTTCTGTAGATCCGCTGCTCACGAAATGATGGATTGTCCTACTACACCTTCATATGGCGGAGCACAGGGTCAAAGAGAGGGAGCTAGGCCACCTGTGGCACATTAACTTGCCCCGCACCATCAGAGGAATATACCCTAGAGGGGTAGGGCTTTTGCGCTGACGGTCGAGGAGGCCAACGCTGCGGGTGACGTGTTAGCAGGTCTGTCTTTCCTGTCATTCTTCTCTATCTTATTGTGTGATTCCATTAGCTCTTGTCAGGATATTTTGTGCTGTGATTGATAGTTTAGTGACCCTGCTTGATACTGTGAAATCACGACCAGTAGGACCATGATTTTGCATGATTCTAGATAGAATTTTCTTGACTCTTATTGTCGGGGGTTTAACCTAGAAGGTGTATGACCATCTTAAATTTTGAGAACGAAATTTTTCTAAGGGGGTAGATTTGTCACCACCACATTCTAGAGCAAGGGTATTTTGGTAATTGTAAAATTTTTGATTATTTTAAATTATTTTTATTAATATATTGTGATTGTATCATTAGTTTGTGAAACCTTAGAACCACTTTGACTAGAGGCTAACCATAACCTTAGAAACTACATTGGTTAGATATTAGCCATGACTATAGAAAGTTGTTAGAAAGATTAGATGACTTAAATTAGGCTCTAATCTAGCTAGAGTGTCTTTTTAGAAAACAATTAGTGACTTAAAACACAAGCCATTATGGGCTTCTCCCTAAGGGGCCTTAAATGACAAATATGAAGCGTTTTTAGCCATTTCCACTTAACCAAACCCTAGAGAAACACTATATATGGTCGACCACAAGAGAACCGCCCCTTGCCTGTTTAAGTAAACATAGCCTCTTTCTTCCCCTTTCATTAAAAATCCTAACCCTAATTTGTATTCTTCCCCAAATTGCTCCCAACATCCAAATTGAGTCCAAATTCCTCCAAACAAGTTGCAATCTCTTCCCCTTGGAGAGATAAAGCCTCTAACTGCTAGGAGGGAGCCTATTGGGACAATTTGACTTTTGGAAGTGAAGGAAACCTAGATCTAGAAGTATCTCCTTGAGAATCCATCTCTCAAGTGGTAAGAAGCTCTAAACTTATTCTAATTTTATATTTCTCTCTATAGATGCATTCATTTAGGTTCCCCATGACATTAGGAAGAGTTTGGCTTAATTTTGAATCTATTTGAGGTGCGTATCATAAGAGTATCGGATACACGCGTCAAGTGTTTGGTGAAATGTCTCTTAGGCCTTTTCTTGCTTATTTTTCAAATATAATTATACAATACTGTAGTTTATATGTCGTTATATATGTGTGAGTTGTTCTATGGGATTTAGAGATGGTTTGGTTAGTGTTTTTGGTCAAGGAGGGACTCGGGTCTGTGGTGGCTCTCTTTTTTGGAATGTTTTGTCCTTCATAATGTGCAGTCTGTCACTTTGAGTTTGAACCATGTTTCTTCACATTTAATCACCCTAGAAACATAGCCTAGCATCTGCCATGTCCCACTACTTAGATACATCACTGTTTTGTCGAGCAGTGCTCATAGCATGTCCTTACATTGCACTGTCGAGCAAATTCTTATTGCTCGCTGTATTACCTGTATATTACCTCCCTTGCATCCACTTATCTTATTATTGCATAATCCCTGTATATACTGATCCATAGCAACATACTCATTCATATAGGCATATCTTCACTGCACTCTTATTTCACTCACAACATACATATTATTTCCTGTACTGTATGTACTACATTTAGTGTTACATCATCCCCTGTATTTTATGTAGCCTACATCACTGATACAAACATGTATCAGTAACGAACATTATTATCTATACACTGCAATATAAGCTGCCCTGCATCCTACTCAACCACAACACAGATTGGTCCTATAATTCACATAGATGCACATTTCCATTCATATATCCTTTTACACGTCCCGTATCTGCCAGTATCTTAGCTCATTGCTACTGAGGATGTACTGCACCATCACATTCCTTGCATGCACCTATTCATCTATCCTTTGCATAGCCTTAGACATCTGTCCATCTAACTTCATGCCCAGACCTTGCCACTGTTCTATCCTGGTGCTTGGATACATTTTGTCCTGCTACCGATGTGGTTAAAACCTCATATTAGTGTCCTGTCCACTTACTTATCCAACCACATTCAGTTCATATCTTTTCATTGATTATGATTATCTTTTGTCATTGTTAGGACTTTGATTTTGTTATATGTTCAGTCCTATTTATGTTTCCTTGGCATCTTGTTATGCTGTCCCTATGACCTCTAGGTTCATTCCATGTAGGTTGTCCTTTGGTATCTGTTGAGGGAGTGACAAATATTGGGGTAGGGTACATGGCTTGACAGCATATATAGATATGAAATGAGTGTGTCAGATACTTTAGGATGCCAACGGTATCATGGGCCACATATTGTATGTATAGTATATGTGTGTGTGGCAGTTTAGAGGGATTGGGAGCCCAAATAGGAAATAAGGGAACATTGTAAGTATCAGAGAGTATTACTGATTTATGAGTGTGTGTGTCTTGTTGAATGATCAGAGATCAAGGATCAGTGAGTGCAGTGGGGGAGTGAGAGCAGGGAGAGATTATAGTGTTTAGTATCTAAGTTAGATGTTAAGTATTATGGTTGTGTGTGTGTGGTGTTTAATGAGTGGATATTGAGTGAGTGTGTGACTTTGGCTTGAGTGTGTGAGGGTAAGTGTGCTAGTGTTAGATATGGAGGTATCAGTTGGTATCTTAGTAGTGTTAGGATTTAACAGATGGGTTTTAGTCATGTGTCAATCTTTTGATACTAATGTAATAGTCTCTATGTAGGAGCATGTAGCCTGTATTGGGTTTGGCAAAGGTATTTGGCCAGGTTCGATTGGGTTGGCTTGGTTGCTGCCAAACAAGAGGCCTGAGTGTATGGGTTTGAATGTATTAGTGAGGTATCTCAGAGTGTCAGTCAGTGATATGTTTGTATACGTGAGTGTTTTAGTGTAACAGAGTTAGTCTTGTGAAAATCCTATGTTAGTGCCAGTTGAAGTATCAGATGGATATCGAGTGAGAGGATTGGCATATGGAAATGTGGAGAGGGTTAAACTGAATTTAAAGGAAAATGACACGACAAGGCTGTAGCAATTGCTACTTGCTAATTCGTATGTCCTGCCTCAATATAAGGTTAGCTATTATAAAGGGGGAGTTTTGGTATAGGCAAGTAAGGCTAACTTAAGAGTATGTTATGGCTATGGGTTAAGAGGAATACATCTTGTGGATATATGAATGACTAGTATATATATAGATGATGTTAGGACATATGTTATGATATGTATAGTATTCATTGACCATAGGACATGAGTTAGAGTAGAGGCAATAGTGTAATACTTTATATCTATGTTTATGTGTATACTTTCTATATATATACATATATATATATATATATATATATATATATATATATATATATATATATATATATATATGTGTGTGTGTGTGTGTGTGTGTGTGTGTGTGTGTGTGGTATATGGTTAATTTAGGAGTTTAGCCTTAATATAGAATTTGACTAGGAAGTTGACGCAGTTGACCATAGTCTAACTTAGTTTACTAGAGAGTTGACTAAGGGTTGACTTTTGACCTAGAGAGGTCTAAAGCATGTAGAATGCATTGTTTAATTCAATTATTCAATTTAGAACACATTGTAACCTGTATTTCTCATAATAGGACATTGTGACTCCAGTTTGGACATCGATACACATCAGTTGCCCAGGGTATCAGGCAAGTACATTCTTTGATAGTTCTTTTATTTATTTGATGATTACTGTGATTCAGTTCTAGTATAGTTCTATTTGATTCTTTGGCACAACACGGATTGATATTTCTGGATCTATTGTATGCGACACACATACATTACTTGTCTGGCCTCTATTTCTGGAATCACTTACTGGAATCACCCTACTGGAATTACCTACTAGCATCACATTATTCTGGTTGGACTTGTACTCATTTTATGTGTCGGGTTGTGGAATCACTTGTACTTATCGGGGCAGGAAAATACTCGAGTAGACATGTAAACATTCCCAAACATACTAGAATTGCCACTGCTGGTCTAATCTGGAATAACAGCAATCATACACTTGCCAAGTGTATGATGAGCCGTATTTACCCCTAGCCGTTTACATGTCGAAAGCAGTATAATTATCAAAAAACTACTTTATAGTCTTTGTCATTTACTTGGGATTGCTAGATGAGATGTGCTCGTTCCATCCTAATTGGATATATTTTTCAGATGATTGCCCGGGGGATACGTGTCCAACCTTTTATGGATCTGAGGTGGGGATAGCTACCTTGGGTCCCGACTTTCAAGAGTGACCAAGAGACTAGTTTAGTGGACTTGTTTTAGAATCTATGTTTTGAACTTGAATTATAATAAGTGGAAATTTTGATATTGTATTTGAGTTTTGTTTGATTATTATTGTTAGTTGTTGTTTGTTGAGTCTTATAGTTATTTAGATTTATGTGATATCTTATCATGCTTTAGACTGTGATTGAGTATTATCATATCTTTATATTTGTCCTCCATTCGGAGTTGAGATATATGACAAGTACAATATATATTGTGTGAGTTGTTAATTAGTGACCTAGAACAGCGTTCTATCGCCGATTCTGCTATGTAGGCTGGACGATGTTGCGCACTCGTACCCCAATACCGGGTGTGGGTCATGATACTATATATGAAATGTCATCTGGTAATCCTGTATATGAGGGGATTAGGGAATAAAATATTTATGTTTTTTTTTTAGAAAGTACTAACAATACAGCAAGGTGCCTAGTAGCAAATCAAGATGAAAGCTGGCTATGGCACATGAGGCCAGGACATACCAATATGGATACTATCTCACGACTATGCACCAAAAAGCTGGTAAAAGGACTCCCCGAAATCACATTCAAGAGAGACATGGTATGTGCTGAATGTGAAAAGAACAAGGCAACTAGGTCATCTTTTAAATCCATCAATGCTGTAAGTACTTCTATACCCTTGCAGTTAATTCATATGGATTTATTTGGTCCTAGTAGAGTCTCTAGACTTGGTGAAAAGCTCTACGCCTTTGTGATTGTTGATGATTTCTCTCGTTATACATGGGTTTTTTTATCAAATAAAAGTGATACTATTTTTGAATTTCAAATATTTTATAAAAAGTACAAAACGAAAAAATGCTTCATGATTACTCGTATCCGAAGTGATCATGGTGACGAATTCGTAAATGCTAATTTCAAAAAGTTTTGTGATGATAGTGGATATTATCACAAATTTTCTTATCCTAGAACTCCCCAATAGAATGGTGCTGTGGAGCAGAAGAATCGTACTCTAAGCGAAATGGCTAGAGTCATGCTGAACCAGCATAATCTTCCAAAATATTTTTGGGCTGAAGCTGTTAGTACAACCTGTCATGTTTTAAATATGGTGTTAATTCGACCTATCTAAAAAAAAACACCTTATGAGCTATGGTTTGGAAAGATTCCAAATATCTCTTATTTTAAAGTTTTTGGATATCGCTGTTTTATCCTGAACTCCAAGAATAACTTGGGTAAGTTCGACTCTAAAGCAGATGAAGGTATATTTCTCGAACATGCTGCTAAGAATAAGGGATAAAGAATTTTTAATAAAAGATCTTTGATTGTTGAAGAATCTATTAATGTTACCTTTGATGAGCTCAATAGTCACAAATAATGCGACAGTGATGATAAAGATGCACAGATTAAATTCAAGTCATCTAAAGATACTGCTACCAAGGAGAGCCCTGTGGATGATCTAACAGAAATGTTCAAATCTTGGAAATTCTTGCCAGATCATCCAGAGAAGCTCATCATAGGTGATGTATCAAAAGGTGTAAGTACACGTTCTTCTACTAAAGACACTGATATAGCAGTTAATATAGCTTTTATATCACAAGTAGAACCTAAGACAGTAGTAGATGTATTTAATGATGAATTTTGGATTGATGCCAGGGAAGAGGAACTTAATCAATTTTAGAGAAACCAAGTTTGGGAACTTACTCCTGAACCTATTGGTCAATCAATAATTGGTACCAAATGGATGTTCTGATATAAATTAAGTGAGGATGGACAAGTTCTATGTAACAAAGCACGTCTAGTGGCACAAGGTTATAATTAAGTAGAAAGTATTGATTATGCTCATGTTGCTAGACTAGAATCTATTCGCATGTTTTGTGCATTTGCATATTTTCACAATTTCAAATTATTTCAAATGGACATGAAGAGTGCATTTTTAAATAGATTTTTGAAAGAAGTTTTTGTAAAACAACTCCATGGTTTAAAGAATTTCAAAAATCCGATCATGTCTTCAAACTTAGAAAAGCACTCTATGGACTCAAACAAGCACCTCGTGCTAATGCCTAAGTGTCTTTCTACTTGAAAATAGTTTTTCAAGAGGAAGAGTTGATACCACTTTATTTATCAAGTCTTCAGATGATGATATTCTTCTTGTGCAAATTTATGTAGATGACATCATTTTTGGTTCTACTAACAAAAAACTTTGTCAAGAATTTGCTAAGTGTATGCTGAGTGAGTTTGAGATGAGCATGATGGGAGAGCTAAACTAGTTCCTAGGACTCCATATCAAATAGCACTCACAGGGAACATTCATCAACCAAGCTAAGTATACGAAGGATTTAATGAAAAAGTATGACTTCGACAACGTAAAGCTTATCAGAACTCCAATGGCTACATCAACTCGACTTAGCATTGATGAAAGTGGCGAACCAGTCGACCAGCATAAGTGGCGATGTATGATTAGTAGTTTATTATATTTAACTGCTAGTCGTCCTGATCTCATGTTTAGCGTTTACATTTGTGCTAGATATCAAGCTAATCCTAAGGAATCACACTTATCTTTCGATACCGTAAGGAAACTTCGACAATCGGCTTGTGGTATCCCAAAACCACATCATTTGACCTTATCGTTATTCAGATACGGATTTTGTAGGATGCAAAGTAGACCGTAAAAGTACCAGCGGTACGTGTTATTTCCTAGAAAAAGCTTTAGTCTTCTAGTTTAGCAAGAAGCAAAATTCTATAGCGCTATCAACGACTGAGGCTGAGTATATCGTTGTAGGATGCTTTTGTGCTCAAATTTTGTGCATGAAGTAGATCCTAGAAGACTACAATCTGTACTACTCTAAGATTTTCATATATTGTGATAATACTAGCATGATCAATTTGACTAAGAACCCTATTTATTACTCACGCCCAAAGCACATAGAGATATGTCATCACTTTTTACGTGATCATCAACAACACGAGGATATTTGCTTAGAATTCATTAACACAGATCATCAATTAGCAGATTTTTTACAAAACTATTGGCTGAAGATCGTTTCAATTATCTGCGACGTGAACTAGGCGTACTTTAATTTTCAGATTCATAATGCATTATGTTTAATAAAAATATTTAACTTGAGATTTTGATATTTATTAATTAAAGTTATTTTGGGTACAAGCCGAATGGGTCATTCTGTCAAAAAGACGTAAAAGTCTAAGCAACACGGTGCTAAGTGTCTTCGGACTACCGCTAGCTGGGATCCAGCCCCTACAGCTAACCCAAAGTAAAGAATATTATTAAATTAAAAAATTAAAGGTTATTAAGTTTATTTATTATTTATTATACATAAAATAAAATGAAAATACAAGTGGCCGAACTCTGTCGGAACTCGGACCGAGTTTGGTTGACGTCGGTTCGAATTTCTAGAACAGCATAGCCGGCCCTAGCCCCTTTATAAACCCTTCTTCTTCCTCATATTTCCTCCATTCGAGCACCAAAAACTCCACAAAAATTCTAGTTTTCAACTCCTCCACATTTCCTTCCTCATTCCTCCTTAGGTCTACGAAGCTCAAGAAGGTAACATTCTCCATTTATTTCTCTATTCTCTTTAAGGTATTGCTTTTTCTTTATCATTTTCATCTATGGCTCCTAAAATGGTTAAAAGAAAGAAATTAGATTCCGTATCGCTTCGTCTTCTACTTCTGAGTACGAACCCGAAAACGTATTCAGTCCTATTCGCCCTACTGGCAAAGAGGAATTTGATGCAACTTTATTTCCATATTTGGAAATATCGGAGTCTTTGTTTGACGTGTTCTGCTATCGAGAAATTTGCCCTGGGCGATCCGTCAACTTTACTATTTTCTCGGAGTACGCCTCCACTTTTGATAGATTTAGCCTTCGGGATTTCTGTGAAACCTCATGTGACATCTATGATAATGTCGTACGTATGTTTATTGTAATATGCAAATAAAACCCGACGGTAGTATCTATTCCTGTGTCGCAGGACACGAAATTGAATTCATCTCAAATGACCTCAGTAAATATTTTCATATATCGGATATCGGAGAGGCATTAGTCAATATCCACCATGTTCAATTTCCCGAAGACATGACTCTTGATTCCCTTAAGGCTGCAATGTGTCATCCTAACCCTGTCCTCGCAGTGGTAGGTTATACGCAAAGCACCTTAATCAGAACTTTTATGAGTTACATCGATTTCTATTCTCTGCTTCGCTTTCCAAAGAAGGGATCTACTGATGAGATCACTTTTTATGAGATGTTGCCATCTATCCCTTCATTTTGGTGTTGCTTTCTCTATTCCCAAGACCTTCATGGCTTGGATGATTGGTTGTAGGCGAGTGGGGCGTAACCTTCTGTACCCCATGCATCTAGCAGCTATCTTTAGGAGATTTGTAATCAACCTTGATCTATGTCCTATATCCTCGTCATCTTCTGAGCTGACTAGATATAGGAAATTTCCTCTACCTCCACCTCCATGGGCTCCTGCTGAGGCTCAGGCTTATCCAGATGCTCCTGCTCCTGCTCCTGCTCTAAGATTTGGTCAACAGTTCTTGTCATGACCCGCTCCCGCTTTTCGGGATACGAGTGCGTGTCCAACTCCAAGTCAGCCTACGCCGTAGAGTTGGCGGTAGAATGCTGTCACGGCCACGATGCTCAAAATCATAAATACATGCCCATTCACAAAGTTACACTAAATTATAATATTCAAATATTCACATTTGATACAAAGTTGTAGCTTCCCTTCCCGGAGAATTTTTCAAAATATTGTTTTTTTATTTATTTGATTTAAATAGTAATTTTAGAATTTTATAAATGTTTATTTAGTTAATTATTACAGTAGATGATTTTAGCCAGGGTTGAGTTTTGAAGTGCCATACGACTAGGAATCATGGCCCGGGTAGTGCAGCGGCGTGCCTTGACTAGCGTATTAGCCGTGCCAAGGGAGACCCAGCCATAAGTGAGTCCTGACTAGAAAAACCAGGCCAAGTTACGACTTAATCTTCCTAGATGTTTAATTATTTATTAATTAAATTATTGACTTGTAGAAGACCCAGTTGTAACTCAGCTAGTCTGAACTAGACTCGAACCGATCCCAAGCCATGTGGACCCTTAGTGCGACCAAGACGGCAACATAGATAATGCATGTATATGGGTGTTTTATTTTAATGATCAATGACTAGTTATAAATATTGGTTAAATAATATATTATTGCTATTAAAGTTATATTTTATTTTATAATTTGTTATTCTCGAAATAATACGTTTACTTGAAATATTATTATTGTTTTGTAGGACTGCTGACCAGAACAATATACGTATAAATATATATGGTCTGTGTTATTTGATTAAATGAAATGTATGTATTAATCGTTTTGTGTGTATTTATTTCATGTACTTAAGTAATTAAATGATTAGTATTTCATAAGTAAAATATATAAATATATTAATATATATAATAAGTCTATATATATATAATATATTATATATTATATATATATATATATATATATATATTATATATATATATATATATATATATGAATGTTTTTTTTATAAATAAATATACATGTATTTGTATGTGTATATATAGATATATATGTGTATATATAGATAAATAAATTATATATAATATGTTTGTATGTGTATATATATATAGTAAAATGTGTACGTATATGTGTATATTATATATGAATATGTATATATATATGTATATATATATTAGTGGACTTGGTTTTGGAAACCTCTCAGCTTTCAACAAGGATAGGAGACGAATCTGGAATAAATTAATTTAAAGAGATAGTAGCTTGAAAATACATTGAGGCTTCATATTGGTTACATCTTATGAATTTGAGCGTGCTACTAATGCATTTATTGGAAATAAGTGATTTGAATTGTCATATATGGTTACTTAAAAATTCCGTTTTTACAATACTGAGTGACTAGATTTTGATTAATGTTACCAATCTAGGAAAGGGTTTGCAGCAAACTTTTGTCCGAAAGATTTACTTCTATTAGATTTACATGGAAACTGGTTATTGCAGCTTAATATGACCTAACCAGCCTCGGACCAGAGGCCCACAGGCCATGCTAAAACCCAACAGGAGGGAGCCCATCCCAGCCAATCCAAAGCCCCTTGCCTATCAGCCCAACGCAACCCAGGCACCCCCTCGCCCAAACAGAACAACCGACCCTCTGTTAATCCGAGCGTATATATATATATACGGCTGAGTTAGAAACCGGAGAGAAACCCTAGAAAAACCCTAGCCACCGAAACTCCATTTAACCATCTTCGTCCACATCATCACCGTCTGCTCCCATCTTGTCGAAGGACCGCCATCGGTATTGTTTCCATCCGCAGATCGAAGGAAGAGCCGTCGAGCTTCCGAAGCCAGGCAACTTCCTCAACACGAATAGGCCAAGGCGTAGGCGAGAGAGCCATCATTCCTTCTGGCCATCGCGTCGAAGAACTAGAGTCTGTGAGTTCGCTACTGTTTATTTCGTCCTCCTTGAGCTTCACAGTGCACTAATAGGTTATAGTTCTTTATATAGGATAATATGTAGCATGTCTTATTTTGGACCGAAGAAAGCACATATTGAACTGATAGTTTAACCCCTTCACCTTTATATTGTTCCTTCCATGCAATATAAATCAAGGATCCTATAACTTGCTGTCCATGTTCCTTAACACACCCTCCTTGTTCTGTCGCAAGTGGTATGCTAGTAACAGTAGAAGATTTTTAAACTGGAAGTTTATTCTATAGCACTTATTATGATTTGGAAGGATATAATTGTCCAGCTTTTGAGAGTTTTTAAAATCCTATTAGACTGGAAGACAACCTATAGAGCTTCGAAATCCTTTTTGTAAATAAGAATTTCATCGATTGTGCGTCGAGAAATCGAATCGCTAAAATCAAGAAAAACTTATTAAAACTGTTTTCGAAAACTTTAAAATTCGTCCGATCCAACGTGCGTCCGCCAATCCGGGCGACGTGGTCGCGAACCGAAAGCATCGAAAGGTGAGTAACGGCTTCGTGGTCGTATGGGCTTTGACAGAATTCAAATTGGTTGCGTGTGCGCGACGAATTTGACACGTATCCGTCAAAATTTACCGTATCGGCCTCTGTGCAAACTTCCCAATTACTTTGTGCACGCTCATCAGATCGAGACAAAACTTGTGCCAACAGGACCGTATCATTTTTTTGGTCCTGTATGCCATGTTTGGTCCGATTCTGAGACAGTTGATTGGATCGCCGTTTTGCGGGCCCTACGATCTGACTCTACGGGCGATTTTGTACACGGCCCGCCGTAATCCAACTTTGGACATACGGTTGGGTTCGTATCGGAAAACCGGATTCATAAACATGTAGTTTGATGACTTTAGAGACCATTGACTGACACGTTTTTCGGTGCAAAGCAGGTCCAACGACGGACACCGTTTTGGCCCAAATTATCGTTTTGTCCTTGTGTCCAGAATTGGACTTAAGGACGGGCAATTCTAGCTAAATTGACTATTCTGAGACTGTTGGCATTGTCTGTTTCAGCTTTCAGAGACAGTTGTGATGATTTGGACTTATTGGTTTATCAGTTGACAGTTTATTGATGGTTCTTCGCGCTACCTCCAGGCAAGTATACCTTGCCTTCCTCTACAGTTTTACTTACATGCATTTTCTTTCATTTTTTAGTCATTTGATTGTTTATGGACATGTGCTTTTCGTGTTATTTTTTGTGGAGTTGTTTTTATTGTTTATAGCCGTGTTCATATTTAGTCTTGTGGTGTTCCCACTTGGAGTTCTCGTCCGTACCTTGCTTGAGTCGTGTCATAGAACGAGTACTGTAGTGAACTGCCACAGCCTTGATTATCGTTGTACACAACCAGAGAGTCCACACTCGGGACGTGGGTTGTTTGGTGCACCAGAGAGTCCACACTCGGGACGAGGGTGTTTGTCGTGATCATTGGCACCAAAGAGTCCACACTCGGGACGAGGGTTGACCAATTACACCAGAGAGTCCACACACGGACGAGGGTGTCTTGCCTTGAGCTAACCAGAGAGTCCACACTCGGGACGAGGGTTAGTGCTTAGTTCAAACCCGTGAGTCCATACTCGGGATGAGGGTTTGGTTTTCCATTGATCTCGTGATTATCGTTCATCCGCAGTTCATTTATGCGTAGTTGTTCTAGTGTTCGTGTTCGTGTTCGTATTCGTGTTCATGTTCGTATTCGTGTTCGTATTTGTGTTCGTGTTCGTGTTCGTGTTGTAGTCATTTGTCGTGTGTTCCTGTTTTCTTATTTATTTCTTGCGCATGATAAAACTGTTAGATAGGCATGTATATTATGTATCTTGCTATGTCCTCTGAGGACCTGATGATCTCTTCAGGTTTAGCAATTGGATGGAGTTAGCTAGTAGTTCTGGATGACAGAGGGGATGATACGCTTGCGGAATTCAGGTATTGTTATCGTGTTTATTATCCGCTCGTGCTTTCATACCTTATCATGAGATATCATGTTTTTTGATTCAGTTTTAGACTCTTGTTATTTCCTTTAGAGTCTTATCGGGCATTTATGCTAGTGGGCTGTAGACCATGACCCATAGTGTTCATTCATGTTTCGTATTCTTATTGTGGATTGAGATATAGATTTGTCTGCCATGATTTGGCAGTATACCATAGCCTTGACAGCGTTTACGTATTCGAGTCGGGCTGGAGTCCACTTGATGCGTAGCTGGCTTGCTCACGTGCTCGCGTCTGAAAAGCGGGTGCGGGTCGTGACAAGTTTTTTTGGTGGCCCATGCAGGTCAGAGCATATCGTATCGGTTACGTAACTGTACTGGTACGAGCCTGTGATAATTACTAAACCTAGAAATCTCAATCCACTTGCCTTGAAAATTCTCCTAGAAATTCTCTACGTCCTTGAAAACTCTATATTTGTTCTCGATTATACTTCCTTGCTTTCCATACCTTGATTCTCGTCCCTTCCTATTCCGGGGTGACGAATGATCGTGTTGTCTAGGGTTCATCAGAAATTCTAAAATATAGTATAATATTGCATGATTATTGAGTTTTGGTTGTTCATAGATATGAGAGATTATAGATGCCATATGCCCTAGATATCTGTTGGTAAAATTGTTAGCAAACTAGTTAGAAGATTATAAGATTTTAGTGACCGTATTTTGAGGAGTAGTATGACCAAGGTGGGTAGAAGCCCCAAGTATTCGGAGTTATAAAATGACTAGAGAGGGTCATAAAATATTTTGGAGAAATTAAATTTGAGGAGATTAAGGACTTTGAATTTTAAGGAATAGTCATGAGTTGGAATTTCGAGGACGAAATTATTTTTAAGGTGGGTAGATTTGTAGCTTCCCTTCCCGGAGAATTTTTTAAATATTATTATTTTATTTATTTGATTTAAATAGTGATTTTAGAATTTTATAAATGTTATTTAGTTAATTATTACAGTAGACGATTTTAGCCAGGGTTGAGTTTGAAGTACCAGACGACTAGGAATCATGGTCGGGTAGTGCAGCGGCGTGCCTTGACTAGCGTATTAGCCGTGCCAAGGGAGACCCAGCCATAAGTGAGTCCTGACTAGGAAAACCAGGCCAAGTTGCGACTTAACCTTTCTAGATGTTTTTATTTATTAATTAAATGATTGACTTGCAGAAGACCTAGTTGTAACTCAGCTAGTTTGAACTAGACTCGAACCGAGCCCAAGCCATGTGGACCCTTAGTGCGACCAAGACGACAACATAGATATACTGCATGTATATGGGTGTTTTATTTTAATGATCAATGACTAGTTATAAATATTGGTTAAATAATATATATTATTGCTATTAAAGTATATTTATATTTTATAATTTGTTATTCTCGAAATAATACGTTTACTTGAAATGTCATTATTGTTTTGTAGATGCTGACTGGAACAATATACGTATAAATATATATATGGTCTGTGTTATTTGATTAAATGAAATGTATTTATTATCGTTGTGTGTATTTATTCGTGTACTTAAGTAATTAAATGATTAGCATTTCATAAGTAAAATATATAAATATATTAATATTATATAAATAAGTCTCTCTCTATATATATATGTATGTATAAATAATATACATGTATTTGTATGTGTATATATAGATATATATGTGTATATATAGATAAATAAATATATATATATGTATTTGTATATGTGTATATATATATAGTAAAATGTATACGTATATGTGATATATATATATATATATATAAAAAATATATATATATATATATATATTTTTTTTTACGTATATGTGATATATATATATAGATATATATATATATATATATATATATATATATATATATATATATATATATTTTATATATATATATAATATATATATATATATATATATATATATATCTTATATATTTATAATATTATATATATAGATATATATATATATATTTATATAATTTATATATATATATAATTCTATATATATATATATATCTATATATATATATATATATATATTATTATATATATTATTATATATATATCTATATTATATATAAATATATATATATATATTATATTATATTATATATATATTTGTTTTTGTTTTTGGAATAAGATTTTATTAAAACCGCTCAGGAAGAGCAAACCAGAGGCTGCTACTGGTCCAAACACAAAAGGCCCCACACCAGACCAAACACAAAGAGAACCAAAAAAGATCGAAATTCGAAAAAAATTCGAAATTTCGAAACAAAAGCAGCAGAAGGAATGGGGGAGATGTGGGCTCGAAGCCCAAGGGGGGAGTCAATCCACGCTGGACCCGATGGGAGGTCAGACGCACAGTGCGAGCGGGTCCGAGGGAAGGGGGGATGCCACGCGTCCCACGTGGCGCGAGGTCCGCGGAGGGTGATGGGGACCGGTACGGGCCCGAGGGGCGCCGGTCCCGAGGGGGCGCCTCGGGCCACCCGACCGCAGACGACGGAACGACGCGAGGAGCCCGCCGGCAAGGCGAGGGAGGACCCCGACGCCAGGCGTCTGCGGCGACGGCGAGAGCTGCAACGGCGGGGCGTGGGGACGCGCTACCACGACGGGCAGGGCCTCGGCGCAGTGGGCGGCGACGGGACCGACGCCGGTGGCTATATATATTATATTTATATATATATATATATATATATATAATATATATAATATATATATAGTATATATATATATATATATATCTATATATATATATTAGGACTTGTTTTTGGAAACCTCTCAGCTTTCAACAGGGATAGGAGACGAATCTGGAATAAATTAATTTAAAGAGGTAGTAGCTTGAAAATACATTGAGGCTTCATATTGGTTACATCTTATGAATTTGAACGCTTCTACTAATACCATTTGTTGGAAATAAGTGATTTGAATTGTCATATATGGTTACTTAAAATTCTGTTGTTTATAATACTGAGTGACTGGATTTTGATTAATGTTACCAATCTAGGAAAGGGTTTGCAGCAAACTTTTGTCCAAAAGATTTACTTCTATTAGATTTACATGGAAACTGGTTATTGCAGCTTAATATGACCTAACCAGCCTCGGGCCAGAGGCCCACAGGCCATGCTAAAACCCAACAGGAGGGAGCCCAACCCAGCCAATCCAAAGCCCCCAGCCCATCAGCCCAACGCAACCCAGGCACCCCTCGGCCAAACAGAACAACCGACCCTCTGTTAATCCGAGCGTATATATATATACGGCTGAGTTAGAAACCGGAGAGAAACCCTAGAAAAACCCTAGCCACCGAAACTCCATTTAACCATATTCGTCCACATCATCACCGTTGCTCCCATCCTGTCGAACGACCGCCACCGGTATTATTGCCATCCGCAGATCGAAGGAAGAGCCGTCGAGCTTCCGAAGCCAGGCAACTTCCTCCACACGAACAGGCCAAGCCGCAGGCGAGAGAGCCATTATTCCGTCTGGCCGTCGCATCAAAGAACTAGAGTCTGTGAGTTTGCTACTGTTTGTTTCGTCCTCCTTGAGCTTCACATTGCACTAATAGGTTATAGTTCTTTATATAGCATAATATGTAGCATGTCTTGTTTTGGACCGAAGAAAGCACATATTGAACTGATAGTTTAACCCCTTCACCTTTATATTGTTCCTTCCATACAATATAAATCAAGGATCCTATAACTTGTCCATGTTCCATAACACACCCTCCTTGTTCTGTCGCAAGTGGTATGCTAGTAACAGTAGAAGATTTTTAAACTGGAAGTTTATTCTATAGCACTCATTATGATTTGGAAGTTATAATTGTCCATCTTTTGAGAGTTTTCAAAATCCTATTAGACAATCTGGAAGACAACCTATAGAGCTTCGAAATCCTTTTTGTAAATATGAATATCATCAATTGTGCGTCGAGAAATCGAATCGCCAAAATCAAGAAAAACTTATTAAAACTGTTTTCGAAAACTTTAAAATTCGTCCGATCCAACGTGCGTCCCGCCAATCCCGGCGACGTGGTCACGAACTGAAAGCATCGAAAGGTACGTAACGGCTTCGTAGTCGTGTGGGCTTTGACGGAATTCAAATTGGTTGCGTGTGCACGACGAATTTGATGCGTATCCGTCGAAATTCACCGTATCGGCCTCTGTGCAAACTTCCCAATTACTTTGTGCACGCTCGTCAGATCGAGACGAAACTTGTGCCAACAGGACCGTATCATTTTTCTGGTCCTGTATGCCAAGTTTGGTCCGATTCTGAGACAGTTGATTGGATCACCGTTTTGCGGGCCCCACGGTCCGACTCAACGGGCAATTTTGTGCACGGCCCGCCGGAATCCAACTTTGGACATACGGTTGGGTTCGTATCGGAAAACCAGATTCGTAAACATGTTTTGGTGACTTTAGAGACCATTGACTTTGACATGTTTTTCGGTGCAAAGTGGGTCCAACGACGGACACCGTTTTGGCCCAAAATTATCGTTTTGCCCATGTGTCCAGAATTAGACTTAAGGACAGGCAATTCTAGCTAAATTGACTATTTTGAGACTGTTGGCATTGTCTGTTTCAGCTTTCGGAGACAGTTGTGATGATTTGGACTTATTGGCTTATCAGTTGACAGTTTATTGATGGTTCTTCGCACTACCTCCAGGCAAGTATACCTTGCCTTCCTCTACAATTTTACTTACATGCATTTTCTTTCGTTTTTTAGTCATTGATTGTTTATAGACATGTGCTTTTTGTGTTATTTTTGTGGAGTTGTTTTTATTGTTTATAGCCGTGTTCATGTTTGGTCTTGTGGTGTTCCCACTTGGGGTTTCTCGTCCGTACCTTGCTTGAGTCGTGTTATAGAACGAGTACGTGTAGTGAACTACCATAGCCTTGATTATTGTTGTACACAACCAGAGAGTCCACACTCGGAACGAGGGTTGTTTGGTGCACCAGAGAGTCCTCACTCGGACGAGGATATTTGTCGTGATCATTGGCACCAGAGAGTCCACACTCGGGACGAGGGTTGACCAATTACACCAGAGAGTCCACACACGGGATAGGGTGTCTTGTCGTGAGCTAACCAGAGAGTCCACACTCGGACGAGGGTTAGTGCTTAGTTCAAACACGTGAGTCCATACTCGGGATGAGGGTTTGGTTCTTCTATTGATCTCGTGATTATCGTTCATCCAGCAGTTCATTTACGCATAGTTGTTCTAGTGTTCGTGTTCGTGTTCGTATTCGTGTTCGTGCTCATATTCGTGTTCGTGTTCGTATTTGTCTTCGTGTTCGTGTTCGTATTCGTGTTCGTGTTCGTGTTCGTGTTCGTGTTCGTGTTCGTAGTCATTTGTCATGTTCCTATTTTCTTGTTTATTTCTAGTGCATGATAAAACTGTTAGATAGGCATGTATATTATGTATCTTGTTATGTCCTCTGAGGACCTGATGATCTCTTCAGGTTTAGCGATTGCATGGAGTTAGCTAGTGGTTCTGGATGACAGGGGGGATGATACGCTTGCGGGATTCAGGTATTATTATCGTGTTTATTATCCGCTCGTGCTTTCATATCTTATCATGAGATATCATGTTTCTTGATTCAGTTTTAGACTCTTGTTATTTCCTTTAGAGTCTTATCGGACATTTATGCTAGTGGGCTGCAGACCACGACCCATAGTGTTCATTCATGTTTCGTATTCTTATTATGGATTGAGATATAGATTTATTTGCCATGATTTGGCAGTATACCATAGCCTTGACAGCGTTTACGTATTCGAGTCGGGCTGGAGTCCGCTTGATGCGTAGCTGGCTTGCTCACGTGCTCGCGTCTGAAAAGCGGTGCGGGTCGTGAAAAAGTACAATATCTCACAATCTATAAGAACAACTGAACAAATACTCAACTATCTAACTAGTATCTAGGTTTGGCCTGCTAGTACACCCGTCTCCCCAATGCTAAGTGTGGTCACGGCTAACCTAAAAATATTTGTTATCCAGTCAGGAAAGGAACAAGCACACATATGACAGCTATCCAAGACATAACAGAATCACATAACATGAAAATCGCATATGAGAAGTAAACTAGGAGATAACAAGCATCATGGTATAGTAGAAAAGAACAGGCAACTCTAGAAAGTAAATATATAAAGCATGATGACATGGCAAGTGGTGAGAACAAGATGAAACGACTGGAACAAGAACTAACTACGTGTGTTGAAATATCAGGTTCGACATATGAATGGCTAGGGGATAAATTCGATACCCCGCACGTGTCGTGTGCGGCCCTTGTTAGTCACGATCAGACATTTGGGATGGAATGGGTAGTTCACACGTCTACTAAGATATTTTCCCGCCCAGCTAGTACTCGTGGAATCAAATCGCAAGCAGGTAATCATGTAAATGACAGTCAAGAAGTATAAGCAAATCTATGATACTAATCTCCGTGTGACGAGCGTGTCAACAAGCAGCAAAGACATATGTATAACATGTAAAGAAAGCTATTAGAAATGAAAGCAATCAGTATATGCAATTGCCTGTGGTCCTTTGCTGGTGAAATCGATAATACTATACCACTCAGGGCTACAGCAGTCAAACTCGTATAACAGTCTTCGGATGCTGAAATAGATATTACCAACGTGTTCAGGATAGTCAAGTTAGCTAGGATAGCCTACCCATAAGTCCAATTCTGGACACAGGGGCAAAACGATAATTTTGGGCCAAAACGATGTCCGTCATTGGACTCGCTTTGTACCAAAAATGTGCCAGAGTCTATGGTCTCTAAAGTCATCAAACTATATGTTTATGGGTCCGATTTGACGAGACAAATCTAACCATATGTCCAAAGTTGGATTCCGTTGGGCCGTGTACAAATTCACCCGCTGGATCGGGTCGCGGGCCCACCAAAATGGTGTTCCGATCGACCTTCTCAGAATCGGACCAAACTTGGCATACAGGACCAGAAAAATAATATGGTCCTATTGGCGCAAGTCTTGGCTTGAGATGAAGAATGTGCACAAAGTTATGGGCATGTTTGTAAAGAGGTCGATACGAAATATCTTGACGGATACGCCTCGATTTATCGCGCACGTACAACGAAATCGAGTTCCGTCGAATCCCACACGTCCGCAACATCCATACGCGTATTTTGATTCTTACAGTTTATGACCACGTCCCCTTTCGAATCCCACACGTCCGCAACAAATCTTGCAGAAGTCGTATCGGTGAGTTTTTCCTAAAATCTACAGTTCTAAAAACAGATTTTTAGTCAATTTGGGATGCCGATTTCTCGGCACTCGGTCAATCAAATTGACTTCTGCAAGATTTGCTGCGAAGCCCTATAGGTTGGCTGCAACTGTCTTTAATTTGTTTTGGATAATTTGTAGTGAACTTGTCAGAATCTGTCTTCAAAAACAAGGGTTTCACTTTCGAGACTGCTCTATTTTGAATAGATTTTTAGTCAATTTTAGCGTCATTTTGTTAGCAATCATTGGCATCTAGATACAAAGTAATTAAAGGCATATATATATACTTCATACTAGAGAAGGAAGATCGCAAAATGATCGAGTAATCACGTCGCGAAGATGGCTCGCCGATTGCAATTGCTGTTGTTGCTGGCCTCATCTTTGCGCTCTGTTGTGCGCGGCTCTTGGGTGCGGCTGATGCCACACGCGAGAGGCGGTCGACCGGCCAGGGTGGTGGCGGCACGGCCAGGGACCTGGGGCAGGGGTCGAACTCGATGGTGGCGGGATTGGTTTAGTGTTTTAGTTTTACATCTCTCTCCCTCTCTCTCTCCCTCTCTCTCTCTCTCTCGTATATGTATAATAGGTTCTATTGTAAATGGAGGGTCGGGCTGAGTCCCTCTTGGGCTCGGCTAGGCTATTATTGTTATTTTTGTTTACTTAATATTTACTATTTCTTTTTTCTTTTCCTTTGTCTATTCTTTTCTATTTCTCTATTCCATATATACATACTATGTATATATATTTATATATATATATAATAATATATATATATATTATATATATAATATATATATATATATATTATATATATTTTAAATATATATATATATTATTATAATATATATTATATATATATATAAATATATATATATATATATATAAATATATATATAAATATATATATATATATATATATATTATATAATATAATATAAAATATATATATATATATAAAAATATATATAATAAAATATATATATATATATATATATAATATATATATATATATAATAATATATATATATATTATATATTAATATATATATAATATATATATATAAGGAAATATATATATATATATTATACCCCCCCTAATTCATTTCAGCTGCGCACTTTGCCCCCACGCTGGAGGTTTCCTCTAGTAGGATCCACCCTAGCCTGGGTCTCTACGGTCCGGCCTTGGAGTACTGTCCACTGGTGGGCCCCCCTATTCTATTGATTCTGACGCTCGTGGCCACCCCATACTTTTTCCTCCTGCGCGCTTTGACCCTTCGCTAGCGGCTTGCGCTGGCGGGACCCTCCCTATTTAGGGTCACTGCGCGCCGGCTTTGGAGCTCGACCATCTGGTGGGACCCCCCATTCCTTCAATCCTTTCGCGCCAGGTCCTTCTTCGATTACTTCGCTCCTGGCAATCAGCCTGCGCACTCCCTCTCCTTTTTGCCCTCTCCTGGAGGGCCCACTCCGAACCCCCTCTCAGGTTTTTTCGCTCCAGGCCTGTCACTACCACATTTCTAGTGTGAGAGTATTTTTATCATTTGGGGTATTTTAAATTTATTAGAATTAATTTGAATTTATGGGAATTTTTAGGAATTATTTTGGAATTGTTTGGGCTAGATTGATTTTGGCTAGTTTGGACCCATGTAGACCAACCTAGGACTAACCCTAGTTAGTATGAGCTTGGTTAGGATTTGTGACTCTAGTCTAACCTAGCCTAATCTATGGTTTGGTCATTAGAACCGATTTAGCTATAGGAATTAGAAAGCCATAAGCCATGACTTATGATTTAGAGTCCTTAATAATTAAATCAACCATAGCTTATTTAACTTGGCCCAAGCCCAAACTACCAAACCCTAATCTAGCCCATCATGGCCGGCCACCTAGTGTCATTGGGATTCCCCCACTATAAATCCCCTCCTAAATTCTAGGGCTAGCCTCCTTTCCCTAGGAAAATTATTTCAAGAAGAAAGAGGTGAGTTACTATCTTTAGAAATTCATTATGAATCCATTTTAGGTTTTTTCCCCCAAACTAGTTGCATTAGATCCTAATATCAATGTTCTTGCTGTTGGTATTGATTGTTTGCAGGAAAGAAACAATTGTGAGATTTTGGTGGTTGAGGAAATCTTTCCATTTGGGGATTTTTTACCCATTGTTCGTCAATAGGTAACTTTCCCATTTCTCCATGGATTTTCGTTTTGTCTTCATCAATAGGAAGCCCTAAGGGTCCCCTAAGAGTCTGGATAGGATTCATGTCGGTGTCATGGGTTTCGTGTCCGTTCTGGACACGTATCAGACCTAGTCTGAACTGTTTGTCGAAATGCCTCAAAGGGCATTCGATCTTGTTTTTCTGATGTTTTTAAATAGGAATATTAGTTTTACTATGCTTATGCATTTTTGATCTTCTGTGGTGGTGTTGGTGTCCCTGTTGTGTCGGATTCGTGGCTGGACACGCGTGTGCACGACCGCGCGCACACGCTACAGTAATTCCCTGCTACACGGGGTCTGTAGCGGACACGACACGATTTGTATGGACACAGACTTAACATGTGGCATGGGGCCATGACTGACACCCGTGTGTCAAGCCCCATGTGTCCCCGTGTCGTGTCTAGGTAGGAAATCGTGGTGCACGTGTCGTGCACTGTTGGTTCAGTGCCTGGGACTTATTCTGTTTTGATTCGATTCTAATAGTTTCTAATTGTGTTTTAAATTGTTAATCAAGATCCTAATATGTCTAATGATCTGTAATAGATTAGATTTTGCATAGTAGTTAATGATTGGGGTGATATTGGTCTCGAGCAGGGTTTGGGTTCACTGATACACATGACACTGTTTTCCAGTTTTTCCCAATGTTTTTACTCTTTGGTTGATGATGTGTTCTTAACTGTGATGATTCCCACATGTTATATTTCCTATTTACTAAGCTTTTACAAATGATTATGGGCTTTGATTATGAGAATATGATTTTGGCTAATGGTGGATTCATTAAATTGCTAACTGTCATTACCTAGTCCTTGATGAACTGTCAACATTGATTTCAAATGTTTCCTAAATTGTTTAAGAAGAACCTGAGAATATATTATTCACTGTTTTGGTTCCTGTTGATTCCTTTTAAATGATTGATATCTTGTTTGGGTGATGTGTTAATATAACTTCTTATACCATGTTAGGAATGTTAGGAATCATTAAGGGCATTAGTTTCATTCACTGTTAAAGGAATACTGTTAACTGTGCAATTAAGAACCTGGGATTTTCATTCATAAGTGCCACTGTTTAATGCTACCTTCCTATCATTTCTTCTGCACATGTTACACAATACACTGAATCCTATTTCTATTTATAAAATCTGACATGAGGTAGGATCTACATGAATTGATTTCTACTTTTCCTTTTTACTGAAATTGTTCTATTCTTTTGTTCACTGTCACCTATACACTGCACATCCCTCCTATAATTCCTGCACTGCAATCTTTCTTCCTGAATGTCATAACTGAACCTGTTCTGATAAACCTGAGATTAGGCTATTGAGGGCTGACACTAGTTATGGCTAATGGGAAGTCCTACGGATTCAACAACTTCAGTTCATTGATAAATCTGAGAACAAATGGTATTTAAATGGTTGATAAACCTGAGAACATGACTTCTAAACTGTTTTCCTATGCTAAGCTGAACCTAACACTCACTGTTTCACACTCATGTACACACACATGACCACATGCAGTACAGCCTTTTTTGAGTTTCCTGTCATATGTCCTATACACTAGACACACACACACACTCTTATCCAGTCACCTTCACCCTCTTGACACACTAGTACATCTTGTTCCCTCTCTCTACATAATATTTGTATGATTTGAGTTAGATATTAGTTTCCTATATATATAAATGAGTGTATGTGCCTATATATATATATTTTAGATATATAGTGTATGGTTGATGCATATGAATAATGTATTTATATATATGGTTGTGTGGTGATATGTATAGATAGCCTATGGGTATAATCTAATTTAAATTATATATATATACCAATGTGTGTATAGTATAGCTAAGGATAATCTTGTGTAGAGTTGTGTATTGATAGGCTTGGCATGGTATTGCCTAGATAGTCTTGTTAACCTAGAATA